>DWJQ01000152.1:0-17647 GCA_018248915.1 Hesperia meskei straton | reverse complement strand
GAATAGAACCCGGGACTCTTGCAACAGCGATCCGGTATGTTAACGATTGCGACATTCGGGTCGTCAATATTTTTTGTTTATACTTAGCTGACAAAAGAGCAGTGGAGTCATATGATGACAGGTTGACAGGTAACATGTGCAATTATGTACCTACCTACCCACGCATTTCCGAACAAAAAGTACCAAATCTGACTTCAATATCGATAAATAGGAACCAGGGAACAGACGGGAAGCACTAGTTTTGAATAAAAAAAGCATTTTCGAAATCGGTTCACCCAGCTGAAAGTAACGAAATAAATATTATTAATTAAAAACGCATTTTTAAGAATACACCCAAAACCTAAACCCGTCAGATGTCTTTCATTGTTATAGAATTAGGAAACTGTCAATTACTTTCTATAGTTCGTCCGAAGTTATAACTGAAATTACATTTAACCTTTGTGTATATTAGAAAACTTACAGTAAATAAAACAAAGGTTTCCCTGAAACGAGGGCAGTTAACAGGCCACTAATAATAATATCACAACTTTGAGCAGTAAGTAGTTTTAACTCGTGGTTAAATGACGTCAGCGGGAATATAACATTTAATATAGCTTTCCAGAGTTCCGAAATGAAACCATTAGCGTGAAGTATAGGGAGCAGCGAAACTTTAGCTCCCATATATATTTAGTTGGAAGTTGTCAAACTGGGATATAAGTTGAAGCTGATTTTATCTTGTGGTTCTGGAAATGTAGAGCCAGTTATTAATTAGTTTAAACCCATTAATCGCCCTCTATTGAGCACGAGTCCCACCGCATAATTGAGGAGGCTCAGAGCATTTTCTACACCCTGCTCAACCCTGTATTGGTGGAAGAGTTAGTGGCCAACTCAAGCGTTGAAATTTTTCATGCCGACCGAAGTTCTGCGATATGGCCTAACAACTATTATTTATCGATAACCACCGGGAACGATGGGTTTTTACGTGCCCTCCGAATCAAGGAAGCGCTCAAGAAATTTTTTCCATATTTCACCCATCCAACCAAGCGCTTCGTATGTACGAGTAATTAAAGTATATACCAAGGACAGTAAGTAAAAGTAGTACCTAATAGCCATGGGGCTACCCAACTCCCGACCCGGGGGGCGGCAGGCTTCCTTCCGATCCAGAAGGGAGAATCGGATTTTCGACGCAGATTTTAAAGGGTAGAACCATTGGTAGGTACCTACTTCATCGGAGGAACAGGGGAGAGCGGCCCCCCTGCCCCTACTTAGCCCGCCGATGGTAAGAGGCTAACCTTGAGGTTTGTATCTTACTTTTCCGCACTATGGGGTTCAAATGCGAAATCTTTCGTCCATCCAACATCTCTTTCATGTCGACTGCGACTGCGAGTAGCCTTCCCTAAAGTGGAGAAATCGTCACGCCACTTTTAGGTATTTTCGAAGTTGTGAGAGCTTGTTTTAACCCATTAGTGAACACGGGTCTGTTCTATTAAATAGGTATCTTCTATAGGGAGAAAACCTGAGCGGCTAAGAGATTTTTAATGATCTGAAAAATTTTTTTGTAGTGGAGTGTATCGTAATTATATTAAGTAGGTACGATAAGTAGGTAACTAATTAATAGGTATATCACCAGTATTTAATGTTATTATACATACTATATTTACGCCTTTATGATCTGTTCTATTGTATTGTACTTAGCGTCAAGGGTTGGAAGTGATATAATGCTTAGAAAATTAACACCTGTGATGTTGTTATTGTAAGTACCTACCTTAGTCATTTGTCGTTAATAAGCAAGTTTTTATTATTTTCCTTGATTGGTTGGTTGGCAACGCGTTGGTGTTTTATTTATTTATTTATTTATTTAAACTTTATTAACCACTATTCGTTACATAACGGTACAAAAGGCGGGCTTAATGCTAATTGCATTCTCTACCAGCCAACCTTTGGGCTAAGCAGAAAAAACACGATGAGCGGTACTAAATAAAATACATTATACCTTGTCTACATAATATACCTACAAACATAAATTAAGTACATAGATAGATGACGTATCTAAACACATATATACACAAATATACTTATACACATTATATACATACATACATACAATTATTATTAAATATATATGAGAGATGACGAGCTTACGACTTATGACTAACAAAATATCAGTCCGTTAAGTGTGTCCGGAGTCTTCTTTTAAGAGTCAACTTATTAGCTGGTCTTCTTATATCGGCTGGGAGCGAATTCCAGGAGCGGGCGGCCTGGACAGCGAAGGAGTTAGAAAGGAAACCTGAGCGATGCAGTGGAATGGAAAGGAGATAGGATTCAGCAGAGCGAAGTGGCCGATCATGCGAAGAAGAAAGGTATTGGAATTTCGATTTTAAGTATTCAGGTGAGAGGGGTTCAAAAAGAACAGAAGAGAGTACACTGAGAATCCTGATTTGCCGTCGCTTACGGATAGGGAGCCATTTAAGCTTGGAACGATAGGAAGAGATGTGGTCATACTTACGTAGACAGAAAACAAAGCGAACGGCATTATTGATGAGACGATCCAGCTTGTCTAAGAGAGCCTCACTCAAGTCCAAATAACACACATCACCATAATCAATGATTGGAAAAATGAGCGCTTGAATAAGGTAAGCCTTTGTCTCAGTTGGTAGAAAGTGTCTTAACCGATTCAACGAAGACAAAGAGGCAGTTACAGTTCGGCAGACTTCAGCAACCTGCGTACGCCAACTAAGAGTGTTATCGATGTATATGCCAAGGTCTTTAACGCTGGAGCAATAGGTAATGACGTGTCCTTCAAACGTGACAGGTGCCACCGAGTCAGTGTCGAATTTAGCCATTTGGCGTGGACTACCTACAATAATAGCCTGGCATTTACCCGGGTTGATTTTAATACCGAATTTTGAAGACCAATTACTGACGGCAGTTAAGTCAGCATTGATCTTGTTGACCGCATTATCAATGTCAGTTACAACCGCGTGAGTGTATATTTGTAAATCATCTGCGTACAGATGGTAAGAGCATCCAAGAAGGTGTGTAAGTGAGTTAATAAAAATTGAAAAGAGAATGGGCGATAAGATACCACCCTGTGGCACGCCAGAGCTGAGGTTGCACCAACTTGACAACACATTGTCCAACTTAACAGCTTGCTGACGGCCACGAAGATATGAAGAGAACCATTCCTGGGCTGTGGAAGAGAACCGCAGTCGCGCAAGAAGAGAAAGGAGGATATCATGGTCAACCATGTTAAAAGCGTTTGAAAAATCTATTAATACTAAAATGGTGACCATTCTATCCTCCAAGTTCCCCCGAATATCCTCTGTAACCTTAAGCAGGGCGGTGGTAGTACTGTGTCCTGGCCTGAAGCCAGACTGAAATGGGCTTAGCAGATTGTTATCATTAATAAACGAGGAGATCTGCTTATGCACAATGGCTTCCAATACTTTCGATAGAAATGGCAATATGGATATAGGCCTGTACTCTTTTAACTCACAAGGGGATGTGACTTTAGGAATGGGCGTAATTATAGCTTTCCGCCAAAGCATAGGGAATACCCCTGTGGTTAAGGAGAAATTGATAACATGGGTAATCGCCGAAAGAAGGAACTGGAGTACAGGCAAAATCATCGTTCTGCCTATCCCATCGTACCCCACCGCTCCTGACTTAATTGACAACAGAACTGTACGAACCTCTTCCACAGACACTGGAGAAAATGTAAAACTATTAGACAACGAGAGGGCCATGGAAGTAACTTCAGAAATTGCAGAGGATTTATCAACAGAGTTAAGAGAAGATGCAGAAATGAAGTGACAATTGAAGTCATCAGCGGTGAAACTAGGTTTCTTGGTTTCGGTGGAGGTTTTACCGAAGCCAAGAGAATGAAGAAACTTCCATATATTAGCTGAAGATGAGTTAGAAATGTTTTCAAGAATATAAGATCGTTTGGCGGCCCTTACCATCTTGTTACACGTATTGCGAGCAACCTTATAACTAGACCAATTTTCAGCGCACCTGTCACGCTTGAACTTGCGAAATGCTTTGTTACGGCGTGACATCGCAATACGGACACCCCTGGTGATCCATGGAGCTGGTTGTCTTTTTAACCTAACTGCTTTTAAAGGGGCATGCTTGTCGTACAGAGCAAGGATTTCGGTATTAAGACAAGCTACCTTATCATTTGCAGTTGACGCGGCGTACACACGACTGAAGTCCCACTTTGCGACATCCTCCAACAGCGCTGCATTGTCAATACTGGAAAAACAGCGCATCATGACAAGTCTAGGTTTTGTTTTAGGTGGCCTTAATTTGTACGATATATAAATAGCGTCATGCCTTGAAAAACCAGGCGCGGATAATTGACCGTGTAGAATTACATGATCAAGTGAGGAAGTTAAGATTAAGTCAAGCAGAGAGTCAGAAGTGTCAGGGTTAAGGTGACTAGGTCCCGAAGGAAGAACGGAGAGATTGACTGACTTGACAATATCAAGAAGATTACTAGAATATAAAGTGCTCTTTAATAAGTCAGTATTTAGATCACCCATTATGATGTGGTGCTCGTAATTCGGACAGTGAGTTTCGACTACAAGTTCAAGACTGGAGAAGTAATTACTAGAGGGAGGGCAGTAAACAACGCCAAGTAAGGCTTTGGCACCCTTAGCCTGGACTTCAATAAATAGATACTCAGCTGATGCTGTGTATGAGGAGGGCGACGAAGCAATAACTTTATAAGAAAATTCGTTTCGGATGTAAATTGCGACACCTCCACCTCCTTTGTCGATGCGGTCATTCCTTATTAGGACGAATCCCGGCAGGCTGTAAGCAGTAGAGGAAAGGGAAGGTTTGAGCCAGCTTTCAGATACGAGAATCGTATGAACAACGCCCGAGGTTTGTGAGGTAAAGGTGTCCAAAAGATCCGTGTAATGCGCGGGTATGCTTTGAGCATTCAGGTGGCATACGTTTAAGGCTAGTGGGGATTTACTTAAAGCATTTCTTAATAAATAACTAAGAGAATCAGTAACTTCATTAAAAGAATCATCGCTGGAGGGAAAAGATGATAAGATGATAATATTAAAGATGATAATATTAATTAATTAGGAGTGTCAAATTTTTCGATAACACCTTGGTCAATGTTACAAATTGGCCTTGCTTTGCCGGTTAGTTTTTTTTTAGAGGCGACTATCTTAATCCTCACGGGTCACAGCTCCGTCCAAGTCCTCACATTGATTAAAAAACTACCTAACTAATGTACTAACACCATCTATTAAATGGACTATCTTAGTCCTTCTTTGATTGTTGTTCTAGAACAGTCACGGTTGTCAAGTTGGGTAGCGAAATGGTCGGTAATGACTGCTCGTTTCCTACCTCAATTGGCTTATTTCCATAAAAAATAGGACTTCAGTTTATTAGACGATTTGTACGACAGTCTACTAATCTCTGGTCGAAACTACTAAATATATGTTTATCTGTAGTGATAATTTTAACCATAGCAATGAGTCGATCGTCACTGTAATCCGACGTTCAACCCCGTGGCTTTCACTGTCGCATCTCGATCACGACGTGCATTATGGGAAATGGACGTATCTAATCGTATTCGATTAATGTTGTTGATGTAAGTGTAGTAGCTGAGTGCAAGAGAAATTGTAAGTATCCCCTCGATACGACGTCATCTCATGATATTTCCAATGTGCTAAGAGGACGTTATTATACTTTTATAAGTAAACGGTAGGCAGTTATACTCGGGCGAACTTAAATATTGGATACAGAGGGCCTGGAGTCAAACCCAGCACGCACCTCTAATTAAGAAAAAATGTGCGTAGGTATAAGATATTTATTTTTATTCGCTTGGGTGAAGGACATAATGAAGACATCTATAAGTTCTCCATAATACTCTAAAAACTGCAGTTTGCCAATCTTTATTTGACCAACGTGTTAGACTACGGACTGTATCCTTCACATTTTGAGAGTAGATCCGAAACCGGCAGAGGAACAGTATGGGCTTATCGGTTGCGATAATGAATCGACGATTGACATAATATCTAGTCGATTATGTCGCTTATGGTAATGCTTTTAATAACCCAATCAATTAATATACGCTTAATTTTACGTTCAATAAAGTGCACAGATAACAACTAATGGCATGTGAAATAAATTACTGCTATCGTCAATTACGGAATTACGACTTATAACTTATGACTAATAACATGCCCTAAATTTCTATATTAGAAGTTAGAAGTTTGCATGATAAGCAGTGATGTAATTCTATTTTTAACATAATATTATTATTATTTTTCGAGGGCTGGTTTTCAATATCGCAAGTCGCTAAAAAAATTATTTTGCGGAGGTGTGCATTAGAAATTAATATTAAGTAACTTGCTTCGTTGGAGAAAAACATCGTCAGAGAACTTTGTGTCAAAAATTAACCGACTTCAATATTCATATGTAGAGGTAAGTCAAAAAGTACCCGTCAGATGTCGCTGACATTTATATGGGATTATACGACAGGCAAAAGTTTCGAATAAATAATCCTCCTTTTTTGAAGTCCGTTAAAAAGTTCTCCAATTGTGAAGCGTCGAGTGTAATTTAAATCCAAATCCAAGGTTGATTAATGGAATAACTTTTCGCATTAACAGACTTATGATCATCCAACAATCTAGTAAACCTTATTGTCCAATAATCAGTCACGAAAGTTTGCGGCTACGGTTTAATTAAGTAAATAGATCGAAATACTTGAGGTAGAAATTACGAATAATTACCTACTAAGTGAACTTGAATCTCAATTTTCTTTCCAGGGATTTTGAATAATGAATAAATTTGAAAATTAAATAAGAATCCTACGCAGGATTTAGATAGGTATTCTTACTTTTTTACTAGGTATAGATATCATTGAATATTATCAGTTGGGCCTCCAAGAAGAGTTTTATACGAATGATATAGTCACATCTATCTCTGATGGGATAATTTTTATAAATTTAGGCACCTTTAGATACCAATATACTGTTAGAACTATACTTATTAGCTCACGCTTATAATCCACTAACCTATTAGACACCTACCTACTGCAAAGCATGGATTACACCACAGGATAAGGGTAGTAGTAGTAACCTATACTTCGTTAGTCATTGCTATTTCATGCAATATTATTAACGTCTAATTACTTTAAAAGCCTTATTATACAATGTCGTGTTTACGTTATTCAACGCCTACAAAGGAGGAAGCTAGACAATGTTGCTATGTCATTCCTCTCCCATATCAGGTTATTCACCTTAGTTCGCTATTTCTGCTAATTTTAATGGTTTCAACCTCAATAATGTCCCCTATAATAGGGCACCGATCTCTCATGGCTGCGGTGGTTTAGAGCATACTCCATTGCGCTCCTGTGTTTATTGATGTAGGGTTTAGTGGCCACCCCAAGACGTTATTAAAATTTTTGGCAACAGTGGTCATCCATTCAAGTACTGTCCGCGCTTCTGACATTTATACTATTCATATTCCATGTCGATACATGTAAGAATATGATAAAAACGAACCGAGCGATGCCATTGTGTCAATAAGAGCAATATATCGATGGACAGTAATGAATGTAATTATTCCTTTTATATCTAGATGGTGTGTACCCAGCTGACGAAACAGGTGTTGAAATATTTGTCTCAACCTAGTCGTACCGCCTCACGACATAATGACACAGGACCGGTTATCGATTTCAACGAATGTAAAACATCCAATATTATGAAATGAATATTGCGTATGAATATATCGTGATAACATGTTTTTGAACTTTTTTATTCGCTATTGTAGTGCTGTGAACCTTAAAAATAATTAATTATGTTAGTGTGCGTTAAAATCATAATTATGTATTTTTTTTTGTTTGCATTGCATCATAATGTACTTACTGTACTGAACCTACTGGTCTGGAGATCCCCACTACGTTCGGAATTCGATATCCACAAATTAGATAGCGACTCTATTGATTATTTTGCAAATATAATAAAAGGGCCTGCAGATATATTATTTTCGACGTTTATATGTAACGTAGGTTCCAAAGAAAAATGTATCGTCGGAGGATTGACACTCGTCACATTCACAACAAAACAAAATATGAATCTTTACCGATTGAGCATACAAAATGTAATTATTTTTCTAAATGAGAGTCAACATAAGTATTGTCTGATTGATCTGGCCGGACCTTGGGACCAATAAATGTCATTCAAAGATATGGGTTTTAATGTTTATAATGACATTTTTATTATAAATTCTTTAAAACTTATTTGATACCTATTGAAGTCGATCTTGTCTCATAGGCATGTTATTAATTTGTGCACTCATTATCATATTTATTACATTATAGGATAAATGTTGAAGAACGTGATAACCACACCCGGATAAAATAGTTTTTGGACAATTATTAATCTTAAATTTACCAAAAGTACATTCATATTCGGTAGAACGTACTCTTATTGTGTCCAGTAAAGGGGAAAAAGGATGCTCTAATACATTATTTTGTTTGTTACTTGTAAACTCTGTCATTTACGAGAATAAATTTTGGTTCTATAATCTGAGAAATAGATTTAGGATTATTTTTTGGTTCAGATCTAGTATTATGTACTTCCAATTTGACACCGTTTAATTTGAAGAAATACTACCATCCAACCATCCATCCATCCATCCATCCTACCATCTGTTAATTGAAGCCGCTTTATGAGGTACGACTCATTACTGTTAAAGTGGTTGTGTTGCTGAAATATGTTGTGTATCGACGTACATATGTATGTTATCGACGAAAAATTACAACATTTTGTGTAAAAATAGTTAGGTTTCTGACTTTATTTTTTTTAAACAGGTAATATAAGCAATACAATGACCACTTCAACAACAGCCATGATGGTAAGTTGTAATGTTTATTCATCATCATCTTACATAAGTTCCGTGTACTGAACATAAGATTACCGCCCTCATACTCCAATTCTACTATTAAACTATTCTACTACTATGTAAATATAAATGACTAATTCATTTCCTTTTAATAACTGTTTTATAAGACTGTCTAAGTAAGTCGCCTTGAATCTGAGTCCTAGTCAACTTCCTCCGTTTTGTTGTGTGGGTGGCTCTCTTAGCCTGTTTCAGCATTTTCGTGCAAGAAGCACTAACTGAACTTACGATTCTAGTCCCGATTCGAGTCCGAGTCAGTCACAAGTAGGGTGAGGGTTGCGCTACAACCTCGTTCGCATCTCAAATCCATGAAAAAAAATTGACCTACCTGGATAGGTAGTAATCACTCTCATTTTGGAGTCAGTAGAGAGATTTTTGCGTGAACTTATAGTGATCCCTTGTGGCAACGAATTGGTGATGTAGTCTATGTAGTTTTACGTTAATGTAGGCACCGATTCATGAAGCTGGAACCAATTTAATTTTAGGTGATCTGCTCTATTGACATAAAATTATGTTATTTGTTACGCCGTGTTTAGATTTACTTGGATACATAAAGATACTTAAGAGACAACTGTTCATGGGAACCAACTTATTTAATAGACTTTGCAAGGACGAGTATGTATGTACTTCTGCTAAATTAATGTTCTAAAGCGGTTTGCTGCTATGCTAAGTTTTCCCGTAGTTCGTAGACAACGGATATCCATAACCAAACTTAGTCAATTATTGTAGTTTGTGTAGTTCGAGAGGTAAAACCTTTGGGAAACCTGAAATTGGTACGTAATGGAAATTCCTTAGTTACAAAATGGAATAACATCTTAGAAACCAATGGATATTGTGACCAGTCCATCTTAGAATCCGAACATTTTTCTCATTTAATTTTAATTACTGAGTAACCATTCTTACATCTACGAATACATCTTAACTTGTTTAAACAGTATCCGCACCTTAAATCGTGAGCCAGGTTCCAATGGTAAAAGTGGAATTAGTATGCAAATCTAATTATGTGATTTTTTATATACGTATGCTTATTCGGAAAAGTATGTCGATGCAAAATGTTTAGCTTTGTCTTCACTACTAGGTATAGTACGCGACAGATCGACATGGCTTCCGGGGTATGAGGTGAGACGCGGGGGAAGGGACACCCCGCATGCCGCACGTCATCCGGACACGGTAATAGTAATGTGCGAGCCTATATCGACCGCGTTTATCGATTTCAATTTCACTCACATTTTTGTTTGTTGTTATGTTTTAAAATAACTACGGTAGCTTTAGATTTTATCATAGAAATCGGAGATACTACGGACGAAGAGTCACAAAGTGCTTGTAGCGATGTTAGTATGAGCTCATTTGATATTACTGGTATGCACAATGACATTATAAATAATTAGAAAACCCGCCCTCGCTTCGCATCGGGTAACTAGTCCCATCAAAAATCTCTATAAATTTTAACAAATTATGTTATTCCGATGTCTTAGCTATTACTGCAAAGTTTCATGAAAATCCATTCAGTAGTTTTTGCGTGAAATAGCAACAAACACACACACACGCACTCACTCACAAACATCCTTACAAACTTTCGCATTTATAATAATTATTAGTAGGATGGTAGTTTATTACTGAAATATTATCATTTATGACAGTCTGGTTGTAAGTGATAAGACTGAAGACCAGGGATCCAATCTTACAAAAATCTCTAAGTCTTCAAAGTTAAATGTAGGCCCCAAAGGAATTAGAAACGAATTATAATTCTCATGCACAGTTTCGTGAGGGCGTATCGATGAAGGTAACGATAACGAACCTTTCTGGGTGTTCCCTTAAATTGTTTCGAAGGAATACGAAGTCCGATAGCTCATAACTAGTCGCGAACGCGATAGACTAAGCTAGGACAATCCTTTTTATCGTATATTTATCGGGTCACATATCAAATTTTCAGGTCAAGCGTGATCTGACGGCCTCAGATTTAGTACATCCTACCATATTCTTGAGAGATGAACAGTAAAAATAAATCAGAGATGGTAAGCCTGAGCGACAGCTAAATAATTTTGAAATGCTTAAACTAATCACCAATAATGAAAGTAAAACATCACCTAATTTCCAACTCCAATAGAAATACTGATCGAGTCCAAGAACAATAATAACATCTTAAACTCATTAATCCAACAACAATATTGTAAGAGGCCGGCACTCGAAGTTAAACAATCTAAGAATTACAATTGCTAACCGAGTATAATTTAGATTAGCATAATCGATTGGAATATTGAACAAGTCTTGAAGTGAGGCGCGGGGCGGGGCGGGGCGGGGGGGAGATGCAGCGTCAATATTTATCAGCTGACGAGATGCAATGGAAAATTGTAATAGCTGAATTTAGCTGATGCCAGCACCGACACCCACCGACCGCCGACCGATGTCAGTTATCGTTATCACTGGACTCGCGTCGGCCACCGCTTCAGGTCAAACATCGTACGTTATACAAATAAGCATTTCGTTTTGTTTTCGTAACTGCCAACTCGATATTGGCATTCCTGGACTTTTTAAAAGAAGATAATCCTTCTGTATTATGACTTTTGTACCTATGTTGTAAGTAAATAAAATGATCTTCTCAAAGTACATAGTTTCAAACAGTATTACCACAGTATTACAAAATGTGCTGCATGAAGTACCTACGCATTTTAAGATCCCTGTATCTGATTTGATTGTAGACGAGTCACTTGAGACAGGAAAACATTTCTACAATATTTTATTGTAAACTAAGTATGCAATTTTTTATTATTATTATTATTTTTATTAAAACTTGTTTTGTAATGCAATCGTAAATAATCTGCTCTTACTTTTCTTCTATAACCGTTTCGAAATCGCGTGGAAAAATAATTTGTCAGTAGGTGCACAGCTATTAACCTCAAGATAAAATTTAAGAAGAATAACAAAAAGTATTTAATTAAGAAAAACAGAGCGGCGAGTGCAATCTTATCGCTTAAAAAAACCGTAATCTACGTTGACACAGTTTTAGGCCAATAAGCCAAATCAGCCAAGTTTCAGATAACGATATTTTTATACAAATACTCAATGTGAACTCGAATATGTATTATTATATTATAAAACATTGGACACGAAATTACAGCACGAGTATCAATCAACACATCTGTCTGATCCGTCTGTGATTGATTCAAATCTACATATAAAAAGAACTGTGTTAGGATAGGTGTTGCAGCAAATATGGAACATTATTTAAAGGACGGGAATTAAAAAGTAAAATGTAAAGTTACCATCGTTTCTTATGTCTAGTCTAGTAGTCTAATAGTCTTCAAGATTTATGACATCTTCAGTTGTGACGTTTTCGAATTCCGTGACGGATGATCAAAGTCAAACATTATATAATAACTAGCTTTTGCCCGTGGCTTCGCCCGCGTGGAATTCGTTTATCGCGAACCGGGGAAGTGGGGAAGAAGGTACGTCATCAACAATCTTCCTGAGAAAATTCATCGAAATCGGTCAAGCGGTTTAGATTTTTCATACAAACTTTCATCCCCTATTTCAGCCTTTAGGGGTTGATTTTTGAAAAAATTAAGTAGCCTATGTGTGACTCTGGGTCTTCAACTATTTTCATTCCAAATTTCATCCAAATCGGACCGGTGGTTTAGCCGTGAAAACGTCACAGACAGACAGACAGATAGACAGACTTTCGCATTTATAATATTAGTATGGATTTATAAATAATAAATATTGTAAGTATCACTGAATAGCTGAGATTCCAGTTACATTGTTAAAAATATATGTATTGTGTATTTGTAACTGAAATGTGCTATTGAATTTCGTCCTTTTATGATCTCTATAATTGAAAACAAGCAAGGGCATGAGATCTAGTTGTAAAGTGGTTATACAGGATGTTTCATAAATTGTACGAAAATGAAATGGAAGACAGATAGGAGAGGTATCTATCAGGTGTCAAAAAAGTATTTTAGTAGAAGTGTCACCGTTTCCGAGATTCTGACCTTTGTCTTATTTTTTGGAATTTGGGCTCTCTTGCCCTATATTTTAACTGACTTCAAAAATAAGGAGGTTCTTAATTCGACCGTTACACCTTCTTAAATAATCTTACCATCCTAGTCCCCTTTTGAATCTTGTTCTATGTCAGTCACAGTTGTCATGAGCAACAGCGGAAGGGCGATGCTGTCTGTATGATAACATTATAAGCTCTAAAAACTGTACTCATTATCTCTTTTCTCCTTTTTTTTCACACACACTGGTCTGAAAACTGAGGACATGTTTATTAAAGTCTTTTTGCCTCGAAAAATCGATATTAAACCGAAAATATATTAAGAATACCCGGTAAAGAGACCATGCAATTTCCTTGGAGGTTACGTGCATTCGCCCGGGTCGGCCAGGGTCCGGGTATCCGGTGACAGGCTCGATCGATTCGCCCGGCCCGTCATATTTCAACCGGTATAATTACCCGGCCGGCCGGTTAATGGCGCGTGTACCTCTCATTACGGTTCGATGCCAACATTTTAATACCGAAAACCTCCGTAAGGGATGCTACGTAAGTGGCTCGCGTAATGTACCCTGAACAGCGTTCAGTCAGCGCGTTAGAACATTAGTTATGTATTCTTTGGGAACAGTTATAAATATGGACCAACGTGATTTTGATATAGGTTGACTATACTAGTATTTATCACAATTAATACACTTGTGGTGGTGTATGTATCATTGGAATTTAACATACTTGGGGATCAGACCGCAATAGAAAATAATTTAAAAAAATACAAGTATTTATGTTGTAATGAAACTGATCCACAAGGGGATCAGTTTTTGTGGATCAGACCAATAAAACTATTTAAATAAACCTACTTATCGTATCGTAATGATTAGCCAACGACGCCGTAGCCTATTTAACAGAGTCTGTCTACTAAGAAATTTCTGCTCGGAGCAAATATTTATGTGACATACAAATGTTTGTCTTTAAGTCATGGATATTAATGACGTGATATATATTTTTTGTTGTATATATTTTATTGGGGTAAAGGCGAAAATGGGGATATGCCGAAAATAAACTATAACTAATAAACTACACACACAAGCTTCATGAAATGAATGAAGTGAGTTAGAAAAGTAAGATGGCATGTACATTAATGTTGCCAGATTTAAAAATGTTTCCTAGTTTAGTAGTTATTGGTTATTTTTGGGAATGTCCCCATTTTCGCCAATAAACTATACACCAATAAACTATAGACGTTTACAAACTCATGTGTGCAAGCACTTACTTTTTAATTGGATTGTTAGCTTTCAACCCATAAATATCAGGTAAGGCTATCTTTTCATAGTTGAAGTTGCCTAGTGCTCTACCACGCAGCTGCATTACCACAAAAGGAAGATAATTTGTCAAAAAGTTGTAAAAGTCATCAACTTTTAAAATACCCAACACTTAAACATCAACATTGATAGTAATAAAAGTAAGCACCAAAGTGCCCATTCGTGACATATGTCAATCATGCCCTCATCACCGGTAATATACTTAACTACTAATGTTCCTAATTACGCGATTATCACTTTATATTAGACATTCACCATAATACAACTCTGTCATTACGCTGAATAATATAGTGCTTAAACGAAGCAACTTTCAACATTATAGCGGACGCCAGCGTGAAATAATAATTATTTTTATGGCCAATACACACGCATGGTAGTATGAGCAGTGCAACCCTCTTGTGGACAAAACGACAGATTTTATTGCTATTTTATTTGAAATAAAGGGGATCGGACCCCTTTCCTGCTTTTTAAGTTGTTTTTAAGTAAACTGGTATTTAGTTTGTCA
Source organism: Hesperia meskei straton (assembly GCA_018248915.1). NCBI lineage: Eukaryota > Metazoa > Arthropoda > Insecta > Lepidoptera > Hesperiidae > Hesperia > Hesperia meskei. Next base: position 2,928 of record DWJQ01000152.1, on the reverse strand, counting down.
TTGAAATAGCCAACAAAAAAGCGTAAGAGTTAGTTAAATACTCCTTAAAAATCCGTTTCAGCATGTAACTTAAGAAATTAAGAAAGATAAACAATGTAAATATAGAGTACATAACATAAACGCTTGCTAAGGTTCCCGCAACCATTCCCTTTTACAACTGCAGCCTGTAAAATTCTTACGACAGACGGAAAAACAATCATTGCGCTCGAAAGGATTCGAATCAAGGAAAGGGCAAAAAACATAATGAAGAGAATAGCTAAAGAATCCCGCGTCGGTTTTGCTAAACATAAACATGTAACCGATTGTGTTCCAGCTCCATGGCTCGGAAAACACCTCGAATTGACACACTTGCGTTTTACGTTGCGATTTTGCGACTCTCTAAAACGGTCATTCACATGCGCGAGAGAACGTTTGTACGTTGTACGAATGCATGGGAGTCTCCCGTTTGGACAAACTGGAGATACAAGACAGACATCACACGGTTGACAGACAGACAGACGACAGCATAAAGAAAAGATTACTATAGGGGACGATAGATAGAGGATACAAGATAGACAAGAATGGACAGATGCTTTAGAGGCCACCAACTTAGTCTTCCAAGACAGTCCAGGAAGAATTGACGAGCAATTTTCGAACATCCTGTACATATAGTTACAATGACGTAGTTCTCGCCGACACCTATACGAGAACGTACATACACAACATATACACTAGAAATATCTACAACAACACAAATTTTTATAAAAGCTTATGCCAAATGTTGCACACACCAAAAAACCAGAGCTATAAAACAATTGAGAATTAATTTGCAACAAATAACAACGCGACAAAATATTTGTAAACAAGCATACAGTACGTATACAGGATGTTCTGGTACTCGTACGTACGAAGCACGATGTACCATAGATAAAGTTAACACATGAGTTGGTCGGCTGAAAGCCCGCCGTTCTCCACAATGCTGTCAGGCTCATCAGAGTGCACTACTGTCACGACGGCATTGTCCTGACGGCATCGCGTCAAATTGAAGTTCACCCTTGTTTTCGTTTTGATAAAATAGGGATGTCGGTTCGCTGTCAGGTGATGGTAGCAAGTGGTGATTTTGATAAAAAAATATTTTTATGAGTTTATTGTTTATTATTATGCTGACATTCAGGAGATGTATGTATGCTGTACCTACGCCGATATTATGTATTGTTACGAATCATTTTACAGATTTAAAACCAGAAATAGTTACGTAGTTATATAATACGTAGTCTACATTTTAATAGTCGTTTATGTCAAGAGTCGTAGTCATTACGAATTACATTTCACTCCATTGCGATAACGCCATCTTAAATTGTCCCCAAGAAATAGGACAAGAATCCTTAGACGGTACTAAACCGAAAAGAATGACTTTTACGTAATTTAGAACCTAGGTAGATGCACATAGAGTCAAAATCTGCATAACAACTTTTTGAAAATTTTGTCAACCCATTCTTACTCGTAGGTACAAAATCTACCCCGTATATCGCAGTCTTTGTCAGTCGCACTAAAACCCTTTGTGGCCAAAGATCGGCGAAAATTAAAAGTCGCAAAGTGGAAAATAATACTGACAAAGCGCTTTGTTCGACTAAAAATTTAATAACGACACTTGATCTGTGTGCACGTCGGTACCGCGCTCATTTACTGCTTCCCCGAGATGGTAATTACTGTTTAACGACTGATTAAAATCTCCATACAATATTGTCCCGTGGCAGCTTTGAAGGGTTTTAATCATTGTATATGTAGCGCTTCATATTTTCATTATTTCTTGAGTTCCTTTGTTTGTTTTAGAGGCGACTATAGTAGTCCTCAAGGGTAATAAATGTAGCTATACATTTAGTGATCGATTTAGAACAAATTATTCTGACAATTACTAACTGGACTATTAAGTACTAGTAATAACTTACAGAACTTACTATTGCTGCCTAGAGCTCATACCGGTTTATAAACTAACCAACTAACTAATCGGATTAACAACCCTATTTCCGACCTGAGTCTTGTTATGTATCGGTCACAGTTGTCACGGGCGGCAGCGGAAGGGTGGTGCTGCACGCTTGTTTGCTTAATTAGAAAAAAGTTATGAATTTCAGAATCGGTGTATCTATTACTATTAATTTGACATACCTTAAATTTCAATAAAAATAGTATACAATTTCCACTTCCATTTCAACCAACTTTTTAAAAAATAACTGTAAATTAAACTTTTAAAAACCTCCCAACCTTTTGTATGGGGCGGAAGAAGTGTACGGGGTTATTTTATGCTACTAAATAACCTACATTGGATTTACACGTATTGTATTCCGTAGCGTACAAAATTTAGAAATTTCCTTGGGTTCGCAGCAAACGTGTTAATATATTCCATTCAACCATTGCGATCGCACTCGAAAAACCACGGCACTTAACCCTCAAATTGCGCGTCCCCACTCAAGAATTTTAAATCGTGTTCTGTATTTAATATTCAATTTGGAGCACCCTCGGTGTCGACACGACAGCGTTCAGTGGTTCAACTGACCTATTGTCGCACCTATCTCATTGTCGCACGTGCAGGCTCGCCGCTCACTGACCCATCTCGGTTTAATTAGGTGGTAGTAGGTTCCGGATTACCGGGAAGGTTCCGGATTACCGGATTACCGGATTACCGGTAAGACGTTACTGACAGGCGAATGTTTGTTCGTGAGTTGTTAATCTGTCGTGTATGTTTAAGCCGGTACGACATCCTAGAGATGTGTTGTTACGAATGTTCTTATTGTTAACGTAGGCTCTTTTCAGAGCAGGTTTGGTTATCAAACCACGTCGTGGCCACATAATACTGTTTGAAAAAAATGTTGATCGCTATTATGAAATGTAAAACACATTTTAAGCACATGTTAGTATAATTTTAATTTCAATATTATTTGCAGTTTACAT
>DWJQ01000151.1:0-17667 GCA_018248915.1 Hesperia meskei straton | reverse complement strand
AAAAAGCTCTCATTCAATAATCTGACGATTTCGATGTGACGCAAACTCGCTACTATTATTATAATGTGCAAAAAAAAATTCGAACATATACTATGTATATATGAGGCTCATATTTGGTGGAGGTACTTAACTGGGTACAAGGTATCCCCCGTACCTTAACCTGACGCGCTCGAGTAAATCCCAGATTCCCCTCTTCGGCTCCCCAGCTATTATTAGGTCTACTTACCCTGGTGACTAGGCTTTCCGCAGACCCCACCACGGGGACTGAACCAGTGTTTCCTCGAGGGCTGCCCGGCAACGACATCACTCCTCGACCGCTATCGCCACCTATGATAAACTTTATTGTATCCCTTATTTCTTACAGTCGTTATATTTCGTGTCATTATCGTAATATCGTTTTTGACATTCTTAACAATTTTAAGTCAAATTATCTCAACGTTGTAACTTTTGTTAAGTTTATCTACAATATCTACACTAAAGAGTTCATTTCTATTCCTAATTTAAGCTTCAAAAGCTAGCCTAATTATTTCATCTTTAAGCATTACATGATCTGGCGTTGTAACAAATCAGATGGTTCTCGTGAATTGTTTGTTGATTTTCATTTTACATTTCTCAGTTATCGTGCAAATCAAAAGCGTTTTAATGATTTATTTAACTCTTACATGTCCGCTAAAAGCTTCTAAATTTATTATCTATTACTAAATACAAATCTATTCTTAGCCGTTCGATGATATCCATGTGTCATGCCATTAGATCTATATTTAAGATGTTTATGGGTAGTGGTTAAATCTTTGATGTTACTTTATTACTTTCGAACGATGCTTGTTTAAGGTGTTTGAGGAATATTAAAATTAGCTTAGATTAATGAAAATTATGTGCATTAGTGTGACGTATTAATTTCGTGGAAATGCAGAAAGATTAAGTTGCAAAAGCTTCGTGTGATTGTGAATGTGTGATCAAGTAAACAAACTGTACCGTTTGCGCACCCTTACGATCTCCCGTAAAGCTTGATCATGTCTGTGAAACGAGCAAGTAAACCTATCGATAAGAGGAGCTTCCTTCGCGAAAACTTATCATCATATTGATCTTCGGTACCTAGATCTATAAAGTAATAATTTAGTCTTTTAATTAGAATTTTTAAAGAAGATGGACGTAGCTAGCGTTTTTTGTAGGACGGGCACAAGGGGTATTACATAATAATACCAACAATAGAGAGCTAAATTTCCTGAATTTTTAAAAGATCTTAATTTAAAAAAACTGTCTTTACGTAGATGTTTGTTTCCAGCGCCCTTCGCTAGCTACGTCCAGGCTTCGTTATCATCGTAGGGAAGGGAGCTCCCGTGCTAAGTGCGGACCTGGCGAACGCGGGCGATCTACAAGCCGCACGGGCGGCGCATGCGAGGCCGCGCCCGAGGACGCGCTGCGCACCATCCGACCTGTGACCGGCGGGCGCGCGGCGCGCCGGCCGCGCCCCCCCCCCCCCCCCCCCCCCCCCCCCCCCCCGACCGGCGGGCGCGCGGCGCGCGGGTGGGGCCCTTCCCCGCCCCGCTCCTCGCCCCGCACTTTCGCGTGCGAGAACGCGAACGGGAGCTTCGCCGCCGCGTTGTACCCGTACAGCGTCATCGTCCGCGCCTCCGTCGTCGGCGTGAAATCGCTCGCCAGGTGCGGCGAGATCTTCGGCTGGATCGTCTCGAATGTCATCGGCGACGGTGTCTTATCCTCCGGCGATGCTTTCCTCGGAATCGCCAGCTTCTCCTTCGAAGCCGAGTCTTCCGGATGAATCTTCTGCCTCGACACCGCCGCCGGCTTCGTGCTCTGACTCTCTGGCGTCGTCAAGTAATTCACGCAACCGAACGCTAAACCGATCTGTCCGAGCATCTCCGGGTAGTTCGACTTTTGGCTGCTGTTAGTTTACCGATCCGGAGGAGAGCAGTGAAATAAAACAGGCACGTTAGGCGAAGATGGAGTTAGATTGCGTGGGAGATAAGCAGTGAAGATTCAAAGTTATTTACAAAGAACAAGGTCAAAAACACTCGTTTCACACATTTAGCTACCTGCGTAAATAGCGTTCTTTAGATCATTTGTTGTTCTTCTGCAATACAACAAGCAATATTGGTTTTATGTTTGTTTATTATTTTAATGATTATTAAGTATATTTGTCACGTAAAAGATGTATTTGTAATGATACTTACTCTAGTACTTGGTATATTTTTTCAGATTCTCCGTTCAGTATCAACGGCCGTAGTGGTATTTGTTCTTTTGGTTGTCCGTTGGCCCTGTTCACATGGAATTCATTAATAATTAGTTATACAGTGTTATTTGTTCATTTTACATTAATGCTAGGAATACTTACAAATTTGGTGCAAGTGGTAGTTGTGCCATTCCGTATTCACGTTGCATCATCGAACTCAAATGATTCCCGAGACCTTCTAAAGTAATAAATATATTAATATAATTATTGTATCTACTAGTTTGGAAGTAAACTATTTCATGTTTTATTTTATGCATTTTGACTATTTTATATATATTTTGTTACCTGGAGGAGCGTTTGGATGCTTCCCTTGTTTATTGAAGTGTCTGTTCGGACCGTGTCTTCTTATACTAGACCAAACTCCGCCAAACAGGGAATGATTTCTCTGTTCAAATATTATAATAAAAGAGAGTTATCAAAATCATCAGTCATTAAATAGCAAAATTTCAAATTTAGCTTATTGTTTCTAACTCTATCAAGTTTAGAGATGGATTGTGAACTCAAATAATTTAAAGAAATATGTTATGGATATCAATTAAGCCTAGTGGTTTCAGGAATCATAATTTTGCACCTAGTTTTATTTCATTAACGCTTGGAATCCGCCAAGGGAGTCTTATTGGTCCGATACTATTTATAGACAATTATATTACTCTACTTTACTCACTCTGTGCATAGGAGGATCGAAATCAGCACCAATATCATCCAAGGTGCCTGAGATGGCCCTCTTCAGTTCTGGACCAGCTTCATGAAGAGTCCGAAGACCAGCCTGCAGAGTCATTTGGTGATTCTGTTCGTCGCTTTGTCGCAACTCCTGCTCCTTACGCTTTTTGAACCTTGTGATTGAGAGGTTACTGATTTATTTCGTTTGTCCTTCATCTAGATCTAGACTTGTGTCACGCTTGCATTGTTCTTTAAGATGGAGACATGGACAAGCATTTTCTATATTGTATGTCGCAGCCTAAAAGCTTGAGAAGCCAAAACATCTAAAGTAACGTGGGTACTTAGGTATTTTAATATTAAAAAATCTTAAACGCTTTATGTAAAAAAATAAGCGAATATAAAGATGTTTTTCTACGTAAGTTTTAAACGCACGCAAGCTGATATGTTTGGCGATATAGATTTCTTTTATTTAAGTAATTTTCTTTTCATTGTCTATCTAGTCTAGTAGAAAGTTCAATTCCGAATGTAGAACGAATGACACAAGTCTAAATCTGTACTAATCACACAATTCTGAACGAACAAAGTTTCCCAATGAGAAGCTATTTTCTAAGCTAGTCTTAGAGTGATCATATTTTGAACGATTTCTAGAATGCCTATTATTTCTTCGTGGTTTGTGTCGCTATTTAAGAAAAAATGACTACGTTTAAGTAAATCTAATATGACAAAACATGTAATAGAAGTTGACTTCGTGACGAATATAAACTCCTTATTGCTAATATGCTAAGAAAAATTTAAATGTCGCGGTAATTAAAACTAGTGTAGTGTGTCTATAAATTATGTTGATAATAAAAAGGTCACAAAGAACACAACATTTAATAAATATCAAGTGGGAGAAACAAAAAATTGGAGCATTATTGAAAGTTTATTTGCAGAGTGCATGCTTCTCGGAGCAAATCGTGTGTTTGAGGGCTGGGGCACGCATGTGGTACATTAAAGTTGGATATTTTAGTGTCGGGGGCCATGCGGGGAAAACCCAAACTTCTAGGAATCAACTGCACCCGCTCGGGAATCGGTTACTGTATATTGATCTCTGTACATCTGACATCGAGTGCTATCCAGCGATTTGAGAATAAACACTAAAAAGGGAAAACATTCTCTCTCCTAAACAACATACGTTTCCTTAAGATGCGTTACTTACGCGTGGTTCCTATGGAACAAAAACATTATGTCAGTGTTAAACCGAACTAAACAGAAATTAACAATCAAGGTTAAATACAAAAAATAAATAATCGTCTAGAACACGTTGTGCCTGAAGTCTTCAATATAGTAAATAAATGGTCGAATTAAAAATTAATTTAAATCATACACTGAGTACAAATTAACGCCAGTGGGAATTTTGTTTCTTAGTCCTTTTTGTACCTGAGATTATTTATCCATATTTAATAGTTAAATTATTAAGGCTAAGTGCTTTCCAGTCAAACTATTAAATAATATGAACCGGAACCAATACTGAAATCGGAGCTTCCCTTTCGCCAATGCTGTTTAGTACACATAATATAAAATTGTAACGACAAATATGCACTTAGTCTTAATGTTTATGAAACGAAATGAAAAGTTTTATATATTACAGAAAGAATTATTTTCTAAAAAGTAACTAGATCTATGTCTCAAATTTCATTTCACTCCATACAAACATTCTACTCTAAAAGAAATCTTAAGAACGAACACATTTTTGAAGAGATTCGCAAATGTTTAGTCACTTAAAAATATTGATTCGATATAGGCAATAGGGGCTTACCTTCTGAAATAGTCCTGGATAAGGAAGGTGGCATAGAACTTGCCCACTGTAATTTCGTTTGGATCGCCCGGTGGCGGTACCACTTGGTCCAGAAGTTTTGGGGATGTTCGCTTCCAAATTTTCTTTATTACTGCTCGCAACTCTGTATTGCAGTCGTCTATATTACCTGTTGGCAGAATTTCTAATGATTAGAGCAGATTTAAAATATAAAGCAATAATGAAATCTAAAATTGTAGAAAATATTTGCCCGTTTACACTTAAATTTATTAAGCCAAATAATACGAGCCCATATTGCAATCCAGGAAAGGAAAGAAAATTTAAAAATTTAGGAAAATTGACTTACAAAAAAGTAGTTAATATGAAATTTCTCATGAAAATGCGTTACAATTTTATTTCGTTGCTGGAAGTACCTAATTTTAGACTAAAAGAATAGGACTTAATGATAGGATTTCGCAAAAAAAGGAAACAAAAACTGATACGCGAATGATCCAAAAAGATTTCAGAGAGTCACTAGACACAAAACAACTAATACCATACATATTATCCATCAACATAAATCAGTTAGTAATCCACAAACCATCAGTCTTGATCTTGAGGGAGGTACGCACGACGGCGAACAGCGTGGCGTTGAACAGCACCGTGCCGTCCGAGTTGAGCGGCATGTTCATGGACACCAGCCGCTTGCACGCCACGCGGTGCGGGCACAGCTTGCCGAAACCTGCCATGGAGTAAAAGAAGCAGATGCGATAACTGATGATAATGATACGTAACACGTTAATAATGAAGAAGATGCAATATATATAGACGATGAGAATGATACGAATTACGTATAGATACTGAGACAGGTAACAGACGTAATAGAGACAGAGAATTTTTTAGCTTAATCCTACTGAGTTAAAACTGCGATGTGTTTATATTATTTGCTGCTATTTATTTAATACGTTCTCTGCGTGATCAGCTGATCTTTAGGCCTTATAGAATACTAAGCAATGAACACAAAATATACATACTTTTAATGAACTGATGGAAATAAGAGTGAAAACTTTGTTATGTAATTAATAAATTAATGACATACAAAAACATCGTCGCGAAATATTACAAAAAGTAATCAAGGAACAATAATGTAGAAATGTAATAAAAAATAAAGGGACTTACCTAAAGGGGGACTAATTTTTCTTAATAAAGTAACTACGTCTAAGTGTTTAATACGACCCTTTGCATCAGGATCATATTCACTCCATAATCTGTAAATATACGAATTTACTTATTACTGGTTGGCTGAAAAGAAAAAAATACCACAATCTTAAATATATAATAATACCTTATAAATTCATCTAAGTGGTGTGGACCCAATATAGACCAGTCTCTAGTTAAATAGTCGAAATTATCCATGATAACAGCTACGAATAAATTTATGATCTGAAAATAATAAATTTTCTTCATTAGCTTTTTTTAAGTGTAAATAATGAAAATAATATATTATTTAGGGCAACGAAACTACTGAAAACTCTTACAATCATAAAACTTATTATTATAAAGTTTAATACGGTATATCAAAAGCATAATACAAAGTAAATGATAAGACAAGTACTAACAAGGAAGGAACACAAAACGTAGAAAGAGATGAAGTATGGAAAGGCGAGTACGCTGCCGCAGGAGCCGCCCGGGTCGGGCTCCTCACCGCCCTCCTCGTGGTAGTTCTTATCACATTTGACTTCTGGATCCGGAGACACGCCCATCATTATGTCCTGCCATGCTTCACCTGAAACCAGTAAGGAATAACATGCTACAGATCTAGTCCCGGATAGTGGACATGTTAAAATAGCTTCAACTATGTTATCATTTTTATTAGTTACCAAAATATCTAAATACAAACCCGTAGCAGATCTGAACAGTACGAGGATGGCTTGCGGAAACGTTTGGAAATGGTTATTCCTCGTGATGGGAGTATCATCGTCGATTGCTATTTTCCCAAAAACCTACAAGAAATATATTTTTTTAATTATTCCGAATAATAATTAGCAGATGTTCTTTACTGTTAACGTAACTTATCTTACGGTTAACTAGTCAACGCCTTCAAATTATTCAAATGCCAGAATTTTAACCTTTAAACTTTTACTCCTAAATTGTTGTAAATTCCTTACTGACTAAAGTTTACAACTTTACAGGTAAAATTATGAATGATAAGATTAAGAAAATTTCAAATAAGTTCGCCAAGTGTCCCGTAAAGCTGTGTAATAAACAGTCAATCACCTGCATCCCAACAACAGCATAGATGAAGAAGAGCATGAGAATGAGTAGCGCGACGTACGGCAGCGCCTGGAAGGATTTGATGAACGTCCACAGCAGGGTTCGGATGCCCTCGCCCCGGGACAGCAGCTTCACCAGCCGCATCACTCGGAACAGCCGGAAGAAATTTATCGACGGTATCGAGCTCTCCTGTTGTTAGTAAGATCTTCGAGTTTATTAAACAATTAGTTGCCAACTTGTTTCTGTGAACTACGATTTCAATTCCGACCACCACTTGCCATTTTAAACATCTTCCATATCTATATTTTTTAGCTCCGATTTTTCTAGCTCAGATAAATCCACGATAAATCAATTAAAAAATATGATTAGTTTGCTCTGAAAGATTTTTAGTTGAAAGTGAAATTGAATTTTAATTTTAAATTACACATTTTAAGATTAATAAATATAATTATAGTAAAATAAATATTCAAGATGATCTTATAAAATCTTACGAATAATCGTAAGTTATACAAACCGTACAGATGTTTCATTAGACTACTCTTGGAACTTTACAATGCTCGATTTTGTGTAAGCATAATTTCTTGTTTCCACAAATTACAAGAAACAAATGATTACGCGTAGATGTGTATTTTCTAAAGTATGTGTAAATTTCCCATGCTATATTGTGCTGAAATTACGTCTATAATTCATAATAGATTTACAATAATTATATCTAATTGCATCAACGTTACTGCCCCATGTTTCGTTATAGTTGACAATATCAAAAGCTATTTATAATTTTTGTTTGCTTGACGACATTTAAAGCTTTAGTTACATCTTCATCGAATATGTTTTCTCTCAGTTAATTAAATATTGAATTAAAATATTCAATTCTATTTATAGTAACATTAACTACATACAGTTATACGTAACTTAAAATCTATTTAAATTGCTGTTAAGCGTGCACTTACATACCTTGACAACATGTGGTCTCGGTAGTCCACTTCCCTGAAATAGAGATTGTTGCTTCAATTGGAGTGTTAGCTAAGATACCATCGACAATATTGCCACGTGAAACTGCTGTAGCGTTTGCTGTTATTACAACATCTATGTGGTCCATGCCAGGGACAGTAACTATACCGTCTCTATCAAAATAGCCGTATTCTATAATAATATTGAAATAAGTTAATTTAGCACTTTATTTGTACCTAAATAATTGACAATAAATAAAATAGAATACTGGCTATTTTAAATGGAGACATGCAAGTGATAGTGATTTCTATTTAACGGTACCTACTTAACATGGTGGGTAAGCCTGTTTTTGATTACCTGGTTCTTAAGTTCATTCACTTGCGAGAAGACGATGTCGATGATGCTTCCCAACACGATGATGAAGTCGAAAGTGTTCCACGCGTCACCAAAGTAATTCTAAGTAGAAATAATAATGTAACAACAATTATAACATTAATTGAGAATAAAATATTATTTAGAATTACAATCACATGAAAAATTGGCTCCAAAACTTTTTAAGCAAAAACTTATCTAACGCTTAAGGCCGAGGTCGCACTACGGCTAAACCTACTCTTTATTTACTTTTATTTACTAAATACCTACTTTTCTTTTGTTTCGTGTTTTCTTCTGATCTTCTGATCAAAGTGTAAACAGTAAATAAAAACCAATTTCTAAAAATGGAGGTTCTCAATTCGATTTTTATTTTTAATATTGATTACCCCATAACTTTTTACTATTTGAACCAATTTTTATGATATCTAATTAGATTTTTATCAGTGACAATTCTGACAACTGGCGTAGTTTTTGAGTTAACTCTAATAACGCCTCTTTATTGGCTTATACTACGTTGATGATGACATTTTATTACTTGTTGATGTTGAAGTCGGTATTTTCATTAAATCTGCCTTACCTTAAACCTAAACGCAGCGAGTTTGAAAATGAACTCCAAAGCGAAAACAGCGGTGAATATCATGTTGAGCATGTCGAGCGCCTTGCTGTACTCCGCGGGCTGGTTGTGGTACTTCATGGCGAGCGTGATGGTGTTGATCATGATCAGCACGAAGATCGCGTACTCGAACGGCTGCGAGGTCACGAACCACCACACTTTGTATTGGATACGGTGCTTCGGGATGTACCTGGTTGATGAGACGATGGTTTATGTGGGATTGGTATTTACAAAAAATTTTGTGAGTGTGTCTTCTTAATTTATGTTCTTCTGTATTAAACATGGTCTTGTCCCTATATCTTATTTTTTTAACGCTTCATTTATATTTTTTAATCATTTTCAAACATTCGCAACATTCGTTTGAACAAATCGGAAATTGTGTTTAAAGTACCTAAACATCGTATGTTTCTAGTTCAGGACTAAAGTATTTTTTTCTCAATTTTATCTTTATGCCTTGCTTTATATTTTGTTCCAAATTCCATCGCAGGTAAACTTAAAAGATACTGGTATATCTTACCTCCTAATGGGTTTCGCTTTTAAAGCAAACTCAATGCAATTCCTCTGATTCTTGTCTAATTCGCAGTTTTTGTACTCCTGCTCTCCCTCGTTTTGGAATGTCACTATGACGAAACCGACGAATATATTTACCTAAAATAAGATACAAGTAAAATTACCTTTCACTGTTTCGGTCAAAATTCTCAACTATATCTATCGTTAAACCTAGTGAAAATTTTTGGAAAATTACAAGATATTACCAAGATTTTCTCTAATTTTTAACATGTATTGTCAATAACATGTTGAGCTCTTATCAATAGATGAAACTAAAATATGAATGATCGGATTGCAGTAATTAGGAGATTGAAAATAATAATTAAATAATTACCATAAAGAAGGCGATTATAATAATATAAATAATATAGTAGGCTGCAACAATTGGACGGAAGTTAGTGATGGGACCACGATCCTCAGCGTTCGAATCTATGGACACGTACAGCAACCTGAAACGTTCACAAACAGTGTCACATTACTTAAAATATTCTAGTAGATTATTAATATTTAATCAAAAACTAAACTACAAGTGAGTGTACTTGTTATCTTTTGAAGGTTGCATGTGTAAGTAATATTGTACATAATTACGATATTTTGCTTCCAGAAAAATCGGTCTTTTTCGGCGAGATAGGTATGAAAGTTAGTAAGATCATTGGCAAGGAAGGTAAGTATATAATAATGTTGTTATATGCTTCTGAAAACGTTGTAAAGTTAAACATACCCAGGCCACCCTTCAAACGTAGACACGGTGAAAAGTGTTAACATCCCCTTCATAACATTGTCAAAATGGAAGTCATTCCTCTTCCATTCTCTATCTCTTACCGCGTAGTTGCGGTTTTCAAACACTAAATATGTCCCCCTGAAATATTGAACCATGTTTAACAAATATTCAATTTCGCTTGTAATTTTATGTTCTATATTAAAGACACTTTCCATCAGGTTGAAAAGAATCTATTGTAGTGATAAAGAGAGAGCAGGAATAATTTACTCTCTGCTTTCAAGAACTTTGCTTTGATTTGGACAAAATAATATGTCCTCTTAAGCCCTAGCTGTATACTAAACAGGTGAAGAACTCTTTACTTGGTACAGTCGAATTAAATGTAGACAGTAAAGAATCCAGCGACTTCCACGAGGAGAATCTTGACAGCATTTCCAATTCATTCTTTGAATGTGTTAACCATACATTTGACTGTATCAGGAGAGAATGATATTTGCCCATTACTGAACCATGAAGTACAGTCGATGTTTACTATTTCTTAATTGTGAACTAGTTCATTTTCAACATCAAAAATTCGATGTAGTTATTTCTATACCCTATTCTGACTGAGCCTGATGGATAGTGCGTGAATTACTTAATAAATAAAATCGTTACTCACTGACATTCGTCTTTTGTCATTTTCGAAATATCGTTACATTTAAAAAATTTACCCTGGAACAAAATCTCATACATTAAACTGTGAATGATTAAAAATTTTCTATTCGCATGCTGTTATGACTGCGGTAACAAAAAATATTTCTATGCATACAACGATTTGCGCCAATACGATCTCATTTCTCATGACTTAAAAGCTTTGTGGTGATCCTGACTTAAAACGTTATTATTAACCAAATGAAGACACATAATGATTCTTTTCCAATTAGGTGTATACTTCTTTAGCCACTAACCCACTGTAGAAAGAATGAATGCTTTCAGGAAAGCAAGCATTAATTCTGAAAATGGGTATAAGAGAGTCGTTCCAATTACATTTCGGATTCTTACAATTAGCGAACATCCACTTTATTATTTAACTATCTGGAATTCTGGATTAAATTTTTAACCGAGTTTGGTTACTAGTTTCTTAATCTACCTATTATTCTGTTAGAATATCCAGGATAGTTAAGGTTGGTATTGATGAAGGTACTGTGACAATGAGAGGAAAGCCCTGAAACATTTTTCTATGATGAAACAACATGCTGTTTCTCCTTATTCCCTAACTGATTGTGTGTTAAGTTCAGCTTACTCTGGTACATTAATTTACCAAGCAAAGCATCTACTAAAGCTTTACAAATAAGAATGACTAAAACGATCACAGGTTATTTTTTAGTTTGTGAAATTTAGTAACGGTATTTAGTTTAGGTTGTCTCTCAATTAATATGTTTCTTCAAATTTATCATAAGGTTATACTTTAGTAACAAGTTTTCAAATGTTATTATTTTTTACCCTGAGGCTTTATTTTACATATTTTAGACCTTTTCTTTAAAATTGTTACTTAAATGTAGACATATTGTAATTAATATGTATTTTATTAAAACATTGAAAATATCTCAAATAACATTTAAGCCATACAAAAATCCAAATAAAATGAAGACCAATAACATAGATCTCACCTTAAATAACTGTACACCAACGACAGCGAACATAAATTGTAATAAATACGTAACTAGCATTATATTTCCTATTGTCTTAATTGCTACTATCACACATTTCACGACATACTAAAAGGAGAATTCGTGCGCGTTAGTTGTGGGCATACGTTACCGGGCAAGGACAGTCCGCGAGTGTCCAGTCATTGCAGCATCGGGACATGAAGGGAAAGCAAACAACTTTTAATACAACGGAGACCGCCATGAGGGTGTTAGGCTTACCATGATCCTATCTACATTATGGTTACACCATGTTAGACCTTACAGGGTAGACTCAAAAACGCCAAGGTAGGGGGAGTGGTTATGTACTAACAACGTAGGGTTTATTAGTCCTCTAAATGGCTTAGATCGTGTAAATAATACACCTTTGGGTCCAATGGAAGACATGCGCGATGAATTCGATGAACACAGATATGATACCTTTAAGAAAATAAGAGGGTCATTAATGATTAAGGAAAACGTCGCGGTCATGCCTGCTAACTTATTTTATAAAGGTTTTTGTGTTAAAGATTTAGAAGTCGAAAAATAGAGGATAGTAGATAATTGAAAATATAAGAATAATAATTAAAAGCTTTCACGACACTCACTAAAATAAATAAATAAAGTATTGCATGGCTTTCTGTAATATATTAGTTTTGAGAAAGCTTTTTGCACAACGAATAACCGCAAAAGTTTGTCAAAGCTTTGCAAGTATCTTCAAGTATTACAAGCGTTTTTTTTAATTAAATAGTATAACATTTGAAACAAACCAAAGAAACACAAATAAAATCATGAGAAACGAGTAGAGTGAAGTAAGAAGAAAAGAAGTAAAGAAATTTAGAAAAGACAATACCCAAAGGTGTAGTAATAAATCTTGTAAAGATTTTACAGTGAATTAATTATAATTTGTTTGTGTTCACTCCAAAATGTGTTGTCACACGTGATTTGAGATCGGGGTAAAATTGACGGGTGCTAGGGCGCCTGGCATGTAACTGAAGAAAGTGCCCCCTACCTTGAACATTTGCACTCCCATGACCGCGAACATGAATTGTAGTAACGATGTTACCAATAATATGTTGCCGATCGTTTTGATTGCAACGATCACGCATTGCACAACGTGCTATAATCAGGGAAAAAACTTATAAGATACTTGTCGATTACAGATAATAACTTGCAATATTTTTAACTATAATATGTATAAATATAAACATCATCTTAAAGCATTTGTGTAAGGTGTACAAAAATATTATAAGAAGTGGAGATACTGACCTTAAGGCCTTTAGCCCTATTAATGGCCCTAAGAGGCCTCAGCACCCTGAACACTCGCAATATTTTCACTACAGATATACTTCCAGACCTGAGAACAAAATACAGGAAGAATTAAAATTACGGAACTGATATCACCCGAAATAAGTTTTAAAAATTTTAAACAACTGCATATTGACTTTGTTAAAAATATAACTTAAAAATGTGTTGAATGACAATTTATTACAAAACAACTGGCAAGAGATACGAAACATGAAGAAAACATACTTAAAGCTCATGGAGATAAGAGACACACAGACGACGAGCATGTCTAGCACGTTGAAGGCGGAGCGAAGGAAGGCGCCCTCGTGCAGGATAAGGCCGTAAGTCACCAGCTTGAGGAACAGCTCCAACGTGAAGATGCCGGTGAAGAACACGTCGAACTGACTAAGCAACTGCAATAAGATGTTTAAAAAGTATGTGTATAGGAATTTCTTGTGTATTTTGGTAGTCTTATTATAAGTATCATGATGTAGTGTGAATTGGTAGGTAAATTTAGATATGGTATCACTATCTACATATATAGCAGATAACAATTTTGAAAGAAACTAATATTATACCAATACATGTAACGGTAGTAGAGTCTTCTTGCAATGATCCAATTTGCCCCTTATATGATTTTGGGCAGTTGCCACTTTTGCACCAGATAATGGAAAGCTACATCTTTACAAAATCCTTCGTTATCATTTGGTTACGTACCCAGTTCCTAAACCCATTTTGTGCAGCATCCAACGGATCTTCAGCTGCTAACATAGCAGACGACAGCATGATGCAAGCCAGGATGATGTTTCCAAAGGTGGACGATGCCGACATCTTGTAGCAGAACACACGAAACCTGGATAGCATGTCGGTTATTACTTTTGGAATAAAATCTCTAAAGCTGGATATTGATAGACACCGAAAGCAGCAGCCACAGACTATTGATTGAGGTAGACATCGCAAACAGAATCTGATCTAAATGAATTAAGTGTCACGGAGAGGTTTGGACATACAACATTTGTTTTTATTTATCTTGAACATTTTTATTGTTTCATTTCACAAAATCGTCTTGGATATTTTGGCCAGGTTTTTTTAGAATTATAGGACTCCTCACTTATCCCGTTCAATTAACAAAGCTGACTTGTTAGGTATACAACAACAGCAAAAGCGACAAAATCATAGCTCTAGGCTATTATACAATAACGGTGGTAAATTGCGTTGTCCAGTTCCATTAATAGTCCTTGGCAGCAACCAAGCAGCCTTTGGTAAAGTATTTACAGATTGTTGTGTAGTCGAATGTTAGACTGGATCTCATAATCCACCTTGACCGTAATTCGTTAAATAAATAAAAAAGTTTAATGGCAAATTGTGATTTTCAAAAGAAATCAATTTGGTAATGCTTTGGTAAGACCAGCCAGTGGTTTTTGTTGAATAAAATAAAAAGTCACCAAAAAGGCTGTATCATGTCGTGCGTAACTTACCCATAATAAGTTTTGTTGTTTAGTACATGTAACATATCGAGTATACATAAAGTACAACATCATGCAAAAAGGATATAATACATGAAATATTGAAATATAAAAATTAACATGCTATCAAAATCTATTGTAAGAAAATCAAAAACATGCTTTTCAAATCAAATTACCTATGAAATTAATTGGAATCAACATGTTTCCTACAACTGGGCATCTAAAACGGATGAATCAAAAATATCTTTTCCACTGTACATCATGCCATGTAAACAAACGAACAAACCCTAAAGGCTCTACAAATAGTCCTGGACCACTAACATCGGATACAGCATGAAGGTACCCTGTTATCTCATTGTAATCAAAATTCTGGTCAAATCGAATTAATTTTGAAGATTTTAGAGGACAACACACGTGCAATTGCTGAACAAGGGGATGATAATGAACTTGGTATAGACAATGAAGACGATCACATTGGGGACATATATGGGACAGTTAAACCAATCAGCGAGGCTGGAGAAAACACAGAGCCAATTGTTCGCACAATGAGACACGGGTACCGATTCTGCGGCAACACCAGTCACCTGTTTGTTGGAGAGAATATGAAGAAACTACTAGCGTTCGGTATGGGTGGCGTCTGATTGGGCATATTCAGTTCTGAGACCCGCCGGGGTCTAGCCGTTACTAGCGTCCCTTCCTCTTCCTGGCCGCCATCTTTGTAAGTAAAAACAATGCGATAGTCCTTTCATTCAATACAATGTCGAGCACTATTATAATTACCTTATCTAAAATCCTACTTAGTGTAAAGATTAAGAAACCTAATCATGCCGAGGTCAGCAAGACGTTCTTGTATTTGCCGCTAAATGGCTTTAGTGAATAGTATATGAATTGCAAACATAAATATAGTGAAATTAGCAAAATATGTGTAAGAGTAAAAAATATTATTTATAATAAAATAAAGAGTACAGCTGAAAATATTAGAATTGAGAAAGACGAAAGGCAACATACTGAAATAAATTATTTGTCTCTGATGATTTATGTAAGATCAAAACAGATTGATTACACGTGTATATAACTGATACATATTCAAATACAAAACAAAATAATCAAATCTGATTCAAAATCATTTTTGTATATAGCATAAAGTTATAGACGCAACTAAACCTTGAGTTACATTTTCTGCTTAAAATTTCAATTAAGAATTTAATTGATAAAATATACATATAATTATAACGAAGTAAAAGATTGTTCAAGAAAAATTTACATCATCAGATCATCATCAGAGATAAATGAACTAAAAGTAACGAAAGCCGAAGATACGAAATTAACATCTAAGCATTTCAAGCGACCGCGTCGGGGTCCCTAACCTGTTGGTTTTGCTAAATATGAAGAAGGAGGTGGCGTCGGGGATGGGTTTCTTAGAGTCGCGGATATCGACCTCGGAGAGCCTGCGCGGCCGCGCCGACGAGGTCGTCGGCTTACGTTTCAGACGCGGTTCCTCCTCCAGCTCTGTGTTCACTATTGCCATTTGGTTAGCCTCTCAACCCTCTTACATTTCCATGTATTACACTGACATGTTAACATTAAACACAATCAAGCTCTAATTTATACGTGCTACTGTAACGTTTTGTAATATTTTAATTTAGTAATCTAAGGTCTGATTTACTAAGGACCGTACTAAGTATACTTACCAAATTAATTTACGGGGTTATAATTTTAAACACAGTTCCATGGATATCGTCCGCTGACATTCATAAATTTCTTAGAATTTTTAGTTAAGCATTTATATCCAATTATACAATATTATCACATCAATCACATCTTAAATATTTGAAGTCCTTATTTTTCAAAGAAAAAAACAGAGTTAAAGTACCTTTCTCAAGAATTAAAAGTTTTTTACCTATGTGATTTCTCTGGTTGCTCTCCATCATGTCCACTTCCTCTCTCTCCTGTTCCTCATCAGTCCTCCCATCAGTTTCTTCTCCCATTCCTTCTTCTATGTCCCCTTCTTGTTCCTGACCCTCTGATCCTGTTTCTTCATAATCTCTTTCAGAACTATAAAAAATTATTACAATTAATTATTATTGTGCGATCTGTGTCTTTATCGACTTACATTTCTTCATAATAATTGAAATTTTGGAACTGTTGGATTATTTTTGGTAAAAATTCTTTTATACTAGTAAGATACTAGTTTTTTTATTTTCATCTTATTTATTTTTACTTAAGCTGACAAAATTCGCCCGCGATCATGGAGAATCAACTAAAAACATAACATATTTCGATAACAACTGTGATCTTAAGTAGAATATAGTAAAAAAAATTACAAGGATTTAAAGCAACATACTTATCAGTTGTGTAAGCGTCGTCGTCATGCATGATGTACTCGTCGTCGGTGTCCGCGGCGCCGCCCTCCATCGCCACACTGCCTTCCTTCTCTTCCACTGCTTGCTTTGTGGATTCAAAGATAACTTGTGTATTGATCCGACTTTTTACGTTTTTAAATAAAATATATAATAACTTTGTTTCTGCTTAAAGTGACTTAAGTTCGTACTATAGTAATATCTAAAAACTTGCGTTTAAAATATTTGTAGTTATAGTTAAGTGCTTACGGAATATCGAGACTTAATTTGGCAGTAATTACTTAAGAAATAAATTGTTGGTAATTGTTATTGAAATACCGTTTAAGAACATTTAAAAATAATACCGTAGAAAAATAACTTACGCCTTCTTCTTCTTTCTCGATATTGGTCAATGACTCGGCATCGGCCAAGTTGTCTACGGCGATAGCCAAGAACACGTTCAGTAGAATATCTGTACGTTCATTTTAAGGAATTATTGTTCCATTTGTAAACACCATTACTATTTTACCGTACAGTAGAAGGGTTTCGTACAAGGACAGTATAACATGCACATTTCTTCTGTTGTGTTGAGAACTCAATAAGTAGTTCAGTTTGGCAAAGGGAGATCTCCCGCCAGGCGAGACGACATGCCTGGGGGGCGGCCGGGTCCCGAGTAAATGTACTCGAGGCGTGGTATATATGCCAGCGATGTAGAAATCTTCGATAGCGCGTTTCAGGCTTCGGTGACG
>DWJQ01000150.1:0-17689 GCA_018248915.1 Hesperia meskei straton | reverse complement strand
AATTGCCATGGGCGGCAGCGGAAGGGTGGTGCTGCATGCTCGTTTGCTACCTTAATTCAATAAAAAAAAATTGAATTGTTTGTAAGCTGTTTCATGCGTGTAACATTGTGAAAATTTGATGTTTCGGAAACTCAGTGATTTGTTTTGTAGTTAACTCTCTTAACAAAAAACGGACTGTATATCTTGAGACCTCGTAAAGTACTATAAGTTGAGAACATTATACTACAATTATTGTTATAAAACTATTTTAAGAAAACAATAAATCATTGGTTGATCTCTGTGAGTAAAGATTATTTTATTTATTACATAATATACATACCTATTCACAATTAAAATCTTACATGAATTCTTATTTTTTTATCAATATAATCCATATAATTTTTTTAACTAAAATGTGTAGAAAAGAATGTTTCTTTTAATTCTAGGATTATGCTTTATATTATGAGGCTTACTAAGTATCACAATATATTTTTCGCTTTCCTTCCATGTTCAATAAACAGAATCTACTACATCCATTATTTAAATGTTACAGGACTATTTGCCATAGTTATTGATAGACAGTATCAGTAGTGTATCATTTTAAGTAACATTTTTTTATGTAACAAAAATTGTACAATAATATTTTGCAAGATACAATGTTACAAAAAATAATAAATATAAACCATGCAAAGCGAGAAAAAATAAAAACGTGACATTCTAAAAATAATTTATTGGTAAATTCTACAGTGCTTGTACTATCAAAAGCAGGTTTCCAACTATAATTTCGTGCGACAGTGATTTGTGATATCCATTATTTCATCTAAATATACATCTACATAATATTTAAAAAAAAATACAACAAATAGGACTAATATCTCGCAGTGTACTATAATCAAAGGTTATCAATAGTTATTGCATGCACATAATATTCAAAGTACCTACCTATGGTTTGAACTACTTTCAGTTTTTTTAATAATAGAAAGCTTCTCATGAGATGTTGCCTGACCATAATATAATTACTACATAAAAACATTAGGTTACATTAAGTACATTACAGAAACTTTAAAATTCGATGACTAAATTTGGCTTACAAGCTAAATTGAACTGTGTATGGCAATTTTAAATTCGCGGCATTTCAGGTATATTTGCTATTGCCCCAATATAATAACAAAATTGCATTTGGTTTCATTACAAGTTAATATATTTAAATATGTAAAAAAGTAACAACCTAGCACCTTGTCTAAGCTTTTACATATAATTAAAAGCTTTCAATAATCATTCATATGTGAAATGTGAAATATTAGATAATTTCATTGGAGGTCAGAGAAACAATACAAATCAGCTGTTTATTGTAGGCTAAAATAAATATATAAAAATAATGAAACATGCATCTTTGACAACAAACTAATACATCAAATAGTATTTATAATCTTGGGGCTCACCTTATAGTTTAACGATAAATACAATGCCAGTTCGTTTGTAAGTGATATAAATACAGTCTTCACTAAAATATCACATCAAAACAATAAAACGTTAATTGTCCACTTACAACACTTAATTATTATTGTAACATTTCAATAGTGTTCTTTTAAGCAAGTAACAGTCAATAAATTTAACTTAATAAAGCAAGAATTGCATTGCACCTTTAATTTTGTTTTTTAATGTTATTGTTATGCCGCCATTTTTATTGAGATAACAAATGTCATGTTACAACTCAAAAGATAAATACGTCAAAGGGTTTGTCAAATATTTTGACATTAAATTTTTTATTCCAACAACCATAGAGTATGTAAGCTCTTTGGTAATTACTCTATGAAATCTATCATTCCTATTTATACCCACTTTTTACCATTGAAGACTTCTCTGAGTTCTCAGGGTTCTTGGATAAACAGATTAATCAAACACCTACCTATATGAAAAAAAACATTATATTCAATTTTGAATTAAAATGCATTCCGTTAAAAGTTTTAATTTAAATAGACTTTAGACTAGGTACAATATTAAGAAAATGGAGATAAAATAAGCGGTAATATTGTTTTTGACGTGATAACGTCTTATAAATTGGTTTGCCGGGTGACACTTCAAGAAACTGCGTTACGCTGCGCCGCTCACGCTCCCAATGAGAGCGAGTGAGAGGCACTCGGGCATGGTTAGCCCGCCTAAGAGCGAGAGAGACAGATACAAGTTTACACGTTGCCAGTTAATTGTAAAACGATTGTGTAGTGATAATGTGAAGGTAGTTTCGTCCATCGCAACAATTCAAACAGCAAAGGTAAATAATTTCAGACTGATAATATAACATGATGAAATAAATGACTAAGACATAAGTGAATAGGTTATGTTGTAGTAATCACAATGTTGTGGTAGTTTTCAATCAAAAAAGTAGTATAAATCGTTTCTCAACCAATAATAATACACAAATTTTGTGAAATTTCAAATTAATTATTTATATTAGTAACTTTTTAAAACTAAACCAACCAAATTGTGATGTTTTCTATGTTATAGAGAGTTTATCGTTATAAAGAATGATGTTATAAAGAGTTTACACTGTATTTACCACTCAAAGTCGTTGTCACGTAAAACTTTCGCCCGTATACCGACTTTACAGGCAACCATTTTTCAGTAAAAAAGCTAATTAGGCCTCGAAAGTGAACGATACAGTAATTTTAAAGTTATTTGATCAAAAGAAGTTCAAATCAAATGAAAATCTAAGTTCAATAGAGGAAACGCTTGGGAATGCCGTCAATAGTGTTTTAATTAGTCTATTCGTTGAAAATATGTACGTTTAATTTTGTAAAGGTAAAGCAATTAAATTAAATTACTGTTAAAAGTAATTAAAGAAGGGTTTACCTACATTCATACACACACATACAGATCAATCACAGTAGTGTATAATGGGGGTTCCTGGATCAAAAAGATCCAGGAACCCCCATTATACATTTAATATGCATTACGCACATAATGGATCGGATCAGTATTGTGTACATAAACGTCTTCAAGACCCTGACGATTTATCGCCTTGATTGAATATTTCCAATTCATACCCATAATTCGTTTACATTTATAATGCTTTACATTTATATTACGCGCAGGTCAACTTTTAGTAACTTTTGATATAACTTATAATTTGTATGGGGTAATAAAAGTGTAAGTAATTTATTGTAAAATACCTTTATTTTCAAGCCACATTTTTAAACATGTAACATTTTTTAAGGCACATACATTTGAGTGATAAATACAGCTTAAAACATTATTACAGTTATCATAAGTGTTATACAGTGTTTGAAAATTAGGACAATCCTTACTTTCTAAATTATAAATTTGATCATTTTGGATTATATGTTTTAACCACGTAACTTTTTCACTTCCTTACACATCTAAATCTTGTCTTTTAGATATTTCGAAATATAATCTTGAAATTGAGAGTACTGTACAAATCCCTCCTTCCAAAAAATGTTTCTGTTTCTTTCTATCCAGCTTACTTGTAGTCGTTCTTTCTTGCTTAGTTCATAAAATGGATATGGTGGTTTAATCAATAGTACTATCGTTTTACGGCCACATAATATTGCTATTTCCTTTAATATAAATTCATTTTTCTCCGTTTTAAATCCTTGTATGTCGACTATCGCTCTCATATTATCTTTCTTACAATATTGCTTAAAGGTCTATATTCTATTAAGCGATCGTTAATTATAAGACAGTACGCAGAAGTCTTATCAGGAAAATCTTCGACACTCTCTAACTCCAATTTAACATCAATAGCCCCAGATTTTAATGAGTCATTCTGTCTTGAACAATCGATTACAAAAAGTGGTGCTTTTTCTTTAAATTCATAATAATCAAGCAACGGTTCCTGTTCAGAGCTGTAGTACGACTGACGAAACTTTGCATACATCTCGTATAATATATAGTATTTCTCATCAGAAAATTTAGAATTAACTGATTCATAAGGGTAATATTGCGAATTTAAATAAAGAGTAACATTACTAAGTTTGCAGTGATCAAAAATAGAGTAATCTTTAGATTTCATATTTTTTCGATCAGTCTGTAAGCCAATTATTACATACCTCGGCTTTTCAAGCTGTGAAGCAGTTTTGACCATCCAAGAATGTTTAGTAGTTTTAGGTAATAATGGATATTCATACAAGTCCCAGTTTCTAAATGCTATTTGAATAGGACGATCTTTATCCAAATGTTTAAGTAACGCTAACCTATCTCGGTCCGAAACTTTTACATGAGGCATTCGCCATTGCACTTTTTCTATGTAAATTTCAACGACATCATTATCATCAAGCTTAACGCTATTGAGGTTTGTACTACTTCTATTAAGTATGAGTTCATGTTTACAGTTAATAATTATTTTTTTATAATCTTCTGCAAAACCTAAAACGTTCTTCAGTGGTATAAGAGCACTGAACACTCCCTTATTATATTTTATTCCTTTTAAATCCCAACCCCACACTGCACCAGCTTTATTTTCGCCTGCACTCATAGAAACGTAGGATTTTAGTGTTGTAGTTATCCCTACATTTTTTGTACGGTCAATTTCTACTCCATTGATTTCATAGCGTATGTCTTGAAATAGACATAATATTGGGTTATTTGTAAAATTTACACTTTTTTTTGTTAGCTTTCCTGCAGTATCTTTTGAAAATACATTAGCCCTTCCTTCTATGTAAATGTAACTCGATGATGGTAAAACGTAGATGTCTTGATGATGAATGGGTATTCGTATTTCATCATTTTCCTTGAAACTATTACTATAAGGATTGTATGTATGGATTTCATAACTCACGATTGAATTATCAAATTGTGGTGGTTCACTTAATTCCAGTAAATTCATAATTTAAATCCAAGTGACTGCAGAAATAATTTATTTTTTTTACTAATTTTTTTTATTCTCTGCTTGTGTCTGTACCTTTTAAAAGATCGTGAGGAACTGGACTTTTTGGGTTCGTCTTTAAATAATATACGAGTATTGTTAAAAATTATCATTTTTACTGTCACGTTCAATTACTGCAAAAGTTACAAATCAAATAATTTTGCCTGGCGTAAAACATCAATTTATGCACAAATATATCCCCGTTTCTTCCAAAAGTCTTGAAGGAATCTTATGCATAAATGGCCACATTTAAAAGTGTTGTTCTTTTGTAAATTTTCATAGTTATAATTTATATTGGAACCTAAATACTTCACAAATTCTATTGGTGGTTTTAAGTTGCCGTAGCTGTCAAAGTATTCTACATATTTGTTTAGTTTTGCATAGGCTACCCAATGAGTACCAGGATTTTCAGAGTTATCTAAATTTATAATTCCACACTCTTTAACTAACGGAGCCTTCGGTAACTTATCTTTCATGTACACGCCGCGAAAAAAAGGAATATTACCGGAGAATTTCAATATATCTATGTTAGTCAAAGGACGATTAGGCAGCCGCAAATTTAGTTTTTTTCTTTACAAATATATATGCCTAGGCCTTTCTTGTACCGATCTAGCTGTAATCCATTACCAAAGCGTACAGCTTCCATAGCCATATTATGTCGTTCTATTTCTCTTAAACGTTTTTTAGCAGCTCTGTATTCGTTAATAGTTTTAACAATTCCTGAGACTCCTCCAGCCAAGCTTCCCACGGCTGACAAACCAGCAAATATTGGAATCAAGGGAAGTACACCACCAGATTTAGGTATAGGTATAATTCGAGGTATCTTTATTTGGTTATTATGACTTAATTCCTTAGCAGCTTTGTATGCCAACTTTGCTATTTTCTCTTTTGTTTTTGGCTTAATCTTTCTGATCAATTTTTTGGCATGCGAGACGACATGTTTGAAATCCTTTTTTAAACCAGCACCAGAAGAAACTTTTGCTAACATAATGTTATTAACTAAATTAGCGGCAATTTTCTCGCCGTTACTAGCATCAGAGGATTTGGCACGTTTTTTTGCCATTTTCATTAAGATAATATCTGCCTTATGACGATCTTCTAAATTATTTGAAGAATTGTATGAAATATCGTGAGCCTTACAATATTCGTCTAATTCGTTCACACCTTTATCACCACGAGATAATCTTTCTTGTAGGTGTGTTCCCGGGCCGCAATAATTATATCCTGGAAGACGAAACTCAAATGGCAAATTATTAATCACGCTATTTACAAGTCCTTTTCCTTCCATGAGCATAAAGTGAATGTTAGTAATTACAGAGATAGTAACCTTTATATTAGATTGTTTAGTCTTAGAGTTATACAATATTACTATTATCTATCCAACTATTTTCTTTCGAAGGTAATCCTAACCACTTGACATAAACCTTTTTTCCTTTTCGTTTCAAAACTTTTTCAATAAGATAACAATGAGGATGTTTTGTTTTTTGAAGTTCTTGAGTGTAAAATGATCCTAAAATAGGTTGCTGGTTACTATCTTCCAAAAAATATGTAACAGGGTTTGTTTTTTGAACTGAAATAATTTTAAATATTTCTGTTGACCAACTTGGCGTGTACCCCTTATCAAAACAGCCTTTATATTTGCTAATCCTAACAAAATCACCAACATTAAACTTTGCTTTTTGATTTTTGTACTTTAAATTATCAGAAATCCTATTTAATACTGCCATTTTATTGTCATGGTTAACTTTAGCAGGGGGCATTCCAATCGTTCTATGCTCTGTATTATTGTATTTATTGATTACTTTAGACAGAACATCTTTAACCCATTTATAATTACCTTGAAGATAAAATTCTTTGTAAAGATTGTTTTTAATTGTTCTAATAAACCTTTCAACTATTGAGGCTTTTTTTATCGAGTAAGTTGAATAATGATTAATGTTGTATTTACTGGTAAGTCTTTTAAATTGACTATTGTAAAACTCTTTTCCTAAATCCGTCTGTAAGTTTTTTGGTTGCCGCAATTCTTTTGTTAGCAGTTCATGAAATGCACTACATACGGCTTCTTTACTTTTTTGTTTTAACGGGTACGCCCATGCGTATTTAGAAAATGCGTCGATAACGACCAATATATATTTATAATTACTATTGTATTTTGAAATATTTTGCATATCAATCAAATCAGCTTGCCAGAGGTCGTCAATATCCTTTAAAACGACATTTCTTCGTGGGAAATTCTTTCTCGCATTTCTGTGAATTTCTTTAATGATATCCCTTTTCACTTCACTCATTTCCTTCTACTTTAAAGTCTAATTTAATACTAAGATAGTTAAATTATCCTGTTTCTTTATATCCTTTTATAATACCCGCTTCTTTCAACTCTTCAATTATAGAGAGTATTTCGTTATCCAGACCTGTGTTACCAGCATTTTTTGATGCTATTAAGAGTTTCAGACGTTCAACTAACTCATTTGGATCATCCCAATAAATTAGTTCTGTATTTTTAACATATTTTTTGAGTTTTGGTAAACCTGCACCACGTTTCTCTAATAAACTCATTTCTTGTGTAAGGTCGTTTTTATCATGTAGCAGCGGTCTTATGACTTTTCGATATTTATCTCCTTTATCTCCTTTTATTTGACCAAAAGGGTCATAGTTTTTTCTGTGAGCATTTGTCTTAATAAGAATTTGTTTATATTTTCTTTTATCAGCATCATTCACTAAAGATAAATCAGGCTTTTTTCGAAGCAATAACTCCTTTAGACCTGGAGTAAGTATGAATTTATCATTATCAATTACGAGGTTATAAATTTTATCGTTAGAATTCTCATAACATTTTATAAACTTTACTGGTACATTTCCTATCATAAGTTTATTATTATCATTCCTCACTCCAAATGGTATATTCATGTTATCATATATTTCTAGTATATCATCTTTTTTGAGAGACAAGTCCATAGTTTTTTCTGACTGTGTCTCTGTTTCTTCATCGTCTGTATCATCGTCTGTATAATATATATATGATTTATTACTGTCATCACTTGATTCAGAGTTGTTTTCAATTTCAAATGAATTATTTTCCTTCGGTTTATCATGTAATGACATTTTTAAATCAGTAAACAGAGCGCTATGTTGACCTTCTGAACTGTTAATTACTATTTGTTGAAAGACATTTTTTGTTTGAAGATGCTATTGTTTTTAAAGGTTCTGAAATAGGTTTAAATAATTGATTTAGATGAATACTAGTATTAAATTCATTTTCTTTCATTTGCTTAATTTTATTTCTGATAGTATCCGCAGACTTAATTATTTGTTTTGTTATAGTTTTCTCCATGACAACTGACCTAAACCAGTGAACGTTTTAACTTAAATGACAATTCTACTGTTAAGAATTGCTATTATATACAATCATTAAATTTTATAAATTTATCAAATGACTTTCTGTATCGCCCTTTATTTAACTCGCAATCTTTATTAATAACTAAAAAATCATGAGAATTCACAAAGATTTTACAACATAGGCTTTTAAATTTGTTCCAATCCATGTCAGAATTAACGTGCTCATCATATATATGTTTTAAATTTACGTTGTCCTGTTTAAACAATATTAAAACATTAGCGTTATCACGTATCAACTGCTTTGGTATTTTCGAATATGTTTGTGATAAATAAAAACAGTCAATTTTTTTATGTCGTCCCATTGTAAAATAATTTCTTATGTTTGATTGCCTCTCGCTAACAACATCATCAAAAATAATAACAGAGTTTGATAATGCTTCATTAGGATGTATAACGTCTTCATCAGTATTGTAAGTATAAAAATTTACCTCTGGAATTTTATCCAAAATTTGTTTTAAATATTGATACTTTGATTGAAAACTAGTTTTAGAATACAAATAAACATTCTCGAACTTCAAACCGTTTTTGTGAATAAGTAAATTAAGCATTACATTAGTTTTTCCACAATTAGAAGGGCCACATATTAAACATCTAATATTATCGGGAAAAAGTTCGCCATGCTTGCTTTTTCGTACAATGTTATTATTAAAAAAAAATTTCACTTCTAGCGAGACAGGTTGTTTGATCACTTCCATTTTGATGTCTGTGACATAAGCTTTACTGTTCTTGTATTTATAACTAAAATTTTTATTAATTAAGTAGGTAGTAAATATTTTATTATTTATTAGGAAATCAGGAAATATAAAAACAAAATGTTGATAACAGTATACACATTTATTGATAATAAAGACATAATAATACACACACACATAATTATATATTTGAAATACTAAACGTTTACAATTTCCATGTTCAAAAGACTTGTCATATATTTTCTGTTAGCATATTGTATCACAATGACCCCAAGGCAAAGTGTCTACTTGGTTTGATAAAATTTGTCTCTTATCATCAAATCTATTTAAAACCTCCTTATTGATTTTCTGTGAATAAATGGTATGTTTTAGTGACCTAAACACATTCATATTACATTTCTAAACAATGTCTGCTTATAATTCGACAATTGTAATTTCTTCGTCACTGGTCTTGACACACCTTTCGCTTTATTTATTTGGGATTTTAACATTTTAATACTGTATAGTTTTGCTCTCAAGCCTACGAATTCCATTATTAATTCACCTCCTAACTCATCTTTAAACAAACCAGGAATCTTTTCATTTACTTTAGGAATTAAATAGGGGTTATCAGATTTAAAATTACTTGTATCAAATTTTTCAATATTTTGACGTATATCTTTATAAAAATCTTCCGTCTCTACTAAATATAATAAACTGTCAGTATCAGTATAACATAATTTAGCGTTTTCTCCGTATTTATTTTTAATGAAATCATAGTGAAACTTATATAAATGCTGTCTTGCGTATTCTAATACACAGAATCCGATATATATTGGTCTATCTAGAAATATTTTTTCTTGACTCAATTGTACGGCTACAAAATTTTCACTAAATACAGAGATGCTTTTTAAATTAGGTCTTGAAATAAGCTTTTCTGCACATAATAATTTATTTGTTATATTCTCGCTATCATGCCACTTTGTAACTAACTTTACATCGACATGTTTACGCTTGTTCTCAATAGTTTTACCAAATACTGAGTTATTTAAGAGTTTGAAAAAATCTTTTTCAAATGATGTTGATGCTGCCTGCCTCAGTCTTGTATTTAAGTCTATATATTTCATCAAAAAGTTTTCTTGTTTAAATTTAAGTAGTTTATGAATTTTACTCATAATTAAACCTTTTTTAATGCACTCCTTCAAATGAACATAATGAATTACATAGTTAAATTTATCATATAAATTAGCAATCAATTTAGGCGTTTTACCTCCTATTGGAACAAATTTTTCTGGAGCAAAAGGCAAATCGCTGTGTAAATTATGTAAATTGTCTGGATACAATAGGTCTACTTCTAATATGTAACCATATTCAGCATTATCATCAATGTCAAATAAGTTGAAATTATCAATTTCATTGTTGGACATCAATTTAAAATCTGAGATTGGTAATTTCATAGTCATAGCATAGCCATAAAGGTTATTACAGTCTAAATATATTAAAAATCTTGATGGTTTTGAGCTATCATAATTAGATAAATATACATTATTAGCTTTAGCGTATCGATGAGAGCACTGTGATAATCCTCCTCGTATTCCTTTTTCTATCATCTCATAAATTTCCATGTCAGAAATTAGCTCTAAATTAACATTTGTGTATAATAGCATAGCATCCCAACTTAGGCCAGGTGCAGTTATATAGTATGCTGGATCTAATTTATAATAATTCAAACTTAAATTTCTGAAATTTTCAAATATATCGCATAGTAACAACACGTCGCTTTTTAAATAAAGATCGGTATATTCACCTAAAGACTTTATATTAAAACATTTCCATACAGTTTTTACATGCTTATAATCACTGTCAGATATGTGTTCCATTTTTAATGAATTGTAAAATTCATGTTTTGCTGGAAGTTGTGTATTGCTATATTTCTCCCATGAATCAACGTATTCATAGGGATATACGCCCTTCTTTCGCATTAAATTACATTTATCTTTATCAGTAAAATATGTTGATAAATGAACAAAGTCTTTCTCGGATAAACTTTTGCTAAGATTATCTAGGCTTGAGCTTAGAAATTGGAAAGAGTCTATAAATTTA
Organism: Hesperia meskei straton; assembly: GCA_018248915.1. Taxonomy (NCBI): domain Eukaryota; kingdom Metazoa; phylum Arthropoda; class Insecta; order Lepidoptera; family Hesperiidae; genus Hesperia; species Hesperia meskei. The sequence continues at coordinate 6,658 of DWJQ01000150.1, read as the reverse complement.
ATCTGTATTGACTTACGGTTCTTTCCTTGCGGTATTATCTTTGTAATTGTTAGGTATTTTTCTTTTGTTTTTGGAATAATTTTTAATGCACCTTCATATTTTGATAATTCTGTTATAAATAAATGTGAGTCGTAGCCAGATAAATTATGAAAAAAGACTGGTATAAATGGACATACTTTATAATTTAAATTACAATGCGAATGTGCTGCACCTCTATATTCAGATGTTATATGATCGTGATCACATACTTTATCCTCGAGCAAGAAGTCATTACAAATATGACACTTAGTGGCATTTTTAAAATTTTTAATTTGTTCTCGAGTCAAAGGCTTCATAGGATTTTTTGTTCTTAAAACTTTATTGATTATCTTTGCTTCCTCTATTAATTTTTTAACAAACACCTGTACGCAATCTGATCCTCTGTATGAAACGAATTTATTCATGCTACTGTCATGAGAGCAACATACATAGAATGCAAAGCACGAAGCCTGGTGTATTCTTTCTTTTATAGTACTTGTGTTACAATCTGTATCTTTATATTTTAATAATAAACTTTCAAAGTCTGCATATATGACGAAATTAATTTTTTGCTGCCTTTCAAAGTTTTTAAATCTTACGGTACTGTTTTTTTCTGGTAATAACGTCACAACTTTAGAACAATTATGGGAATTATACTTTATATCACTTCTAAAAAACTGAAGACATGTTTCACATAAGAACATTGATCCTTTGTGTCGCGTTACTTGTTTACGCACTAAGCGCAATAAATCTTTGATTAAACAATAATGGGCTCTATTATATCTCTCAAAATATAACAAGTTAATGTGGTTCTCTTTTCTACAACATGTTACATAAAGAGGACCAGTAACATTACATTTCTCATCCAAACCATAAATATTTATACTTATTGTGGGGTTATTTCTTTCAAATAATTTAATATCTTTAGTTGTAGGTGGAAACGACATTTCTTGAATGTTAAGTATTGAACTATAGTGTGGATACGACTTAGTTCTACATACATTTTTTTTCGCTGGAAACAATGACGCAATAATACTCCAGAGGAAGCAAAATTCATCATTGTTCTGTATATTTAGACAACTCTTTGTATTCTTTATTACTACGGGCAGTTCTAAGTAAGAACCACCTCGTAGTGGAGAGTATTTGTTAATATTAATTTCTAGATGACTCACTGAAACGAATGACCATCCTGATTCATGATGTTCAAACTCCGTGAGCTTTCTATTAAAAATTTCAGATAAACTCAGACATATCTCGCTCAAATCTGTACTTTTATATAAAATTTCATATCGGGAAGCAAAGGACTTGAGTTTCTGCTCACCCGATTTAACTAACACAAAGTAAGCAAAAAGCTCGAAGTTAACTTTAATACAAATATTCTTGTTTATGGATAATGTCAATAATTTTATAACATCAATTCGTTTTCCATCCAAGAACGCCTCCGGTAAGAGGGTTTCTTTTTCTGTGGATGGGTTTAAACGATATGTCACTATTCTATTTTTAAATGCAGTTGCTATTATATCAATGTTGTTAAATTTCGATTTTATCAAACTGTTTGACTTATGAATGTTTGTTCTTTCGTGATATTTGTATTCATTTTTCGGTATTTCAATTTTACAATATTTACAAAATATAACTGTACGTGACGATGGCTCTGGCTGAATACCGGATGGTACAACTGAAAAGACAACAATGTGCTTATAAATATTTTATTTTACAAATATTATACATAATATAAAGATTAATATGAGCCGAGGAAAGTGGGTGTAACTTTTTTAAATTCTTTCTTTGTTACATTAACAAATTTGTTCAAATGAGTCCATGACTCTGTATCCTTATTTAATTTACTTTTAAGAGTAATGATGGCATGGCGCCATCGATTAATTGGCTGGATTTTTTCTATTTCCGAATGTTTATAAATTTTAAGCTCTACGTAGTATTCTCCATTCATATTCTCCATCACTTGTCGGGAGAAACCTTTTGCCACGCGACGAGTGAAATATGAAAAAATTGGAGGGGTGCTATTACCAGCTTCGTCTTCTTCGCTGTCGCTCCCGAACAGGTCCTGAGCTGTAGTATGCTTCACCGCAGCTGGAGCTATAATTGGTTTGTTTTTTTGTTCGGCGGTGATGTCGTACTCTTCCCTTCATTTTTTCTTTTTTTCTTCTCTGGCACAGTGTTAGTCGGAGCTTCCACAACCGAGCTGTCGTCCGAGAGAAATAAGTCCTCAGCAAGTGTCTTCGACCTAATGAACAGAAAATGAAAACATATTAAGAAACTGATAGTAATTATACACATACCATTTTTAAAACTATTTAAAACTAGTAAACCCGCTATTTAAAACTAACCAGTCCCTTAAAAATGTCTATAAATTTTTACAAATTATGTTATTCCGATGTCTTAGCTATATTACTACAATGTTTCATGAAAATCCATTCAGTAGTTTTTGCATGAAAGAGTAACAAACACGGACACACACACTCACTCACTCACATACATCCTTACAAACTTTCGCATTTATAATATTAGTAGGATTTTAAAAGTATTTAATTTATCAAAACTTACACAGAACAAATATTTATGTTCATCACACAAACATTTATACTGGGTGGGAATTAACCATTACAATATTACACACTCAGACACACGCATAAATTACAAGCACACTACACTACATAACGGAAATATCGATGAACTTTGAATTAAATATAATATTTATTTTACTCAAGTTATTATGAAAATAAATAAATATTGTAAATAAAAAGTTGGTACTTACATTTTCAGTTCTTAATTGGGTTTGGAAGTTTAAACTTGGAGATGTTCTGTAGGTGACTCTAGAAAGTGGTTTGTGATCCAGGCTTCGGGCAAAGTGTTTAAATAGGCTCCAAATTTACGTCACATTATAGGCAGGTAATACAAATGCATCTAACTAAAAAATGCTGTGTAAGATATATCATATTCGGGAACATTCAAACCTGCATAGCGCAGAGTAATGAAAGCACAGAACGTTTATAGTGTCGCATTAGTTGTACAGAAATTAGATGATATAATTCTCGTAGTCTCTGTCCGATGTATTTATCTATGCATCTATTAATCACTTGTATCAGCATAATCTTATAGATCTTGTAATAATGCTATCGAACCTCCTAAAGATGAGCGATGAGAGGCTATAATACCAAATTATTAAAATCGTTTAACATTCCTTTACTACAAGAACTTACAAAATTTGAATTTAAAAAAACGATGTAATTCTATTAAAGTATCTGTTTATGCAGTTTTAATGCTGTGTAGTATAATTTCAGGCTATAAATATCTGCAAACTGTTAAACCGACAACCATTCCAATACAGGAAATCACAGTGCATTGTAACTATATTCACTTTCTAATAATTAAATATGAATTCATTGAATGTAAGTATCGACATACGAATATATTAATATTTACGTTTTTTTAGTTTTTAAATAAGTTGAGATGTAATAACAATCTAAATTATTTATTTACAGAATGTACCTGGCTGGGTTTACTCTCCAACCTCTCCACCATTGATAGTTCATCCGGATGCATACATGAATGTTTATAATGGGAATGAATTTTCGGAGCAACAATCGGACAAATCTAAAGAATTATTATCCTGCGTTAAATATACATCAAGTGGATCTAAACTAATTAGAATAGAAATTTATGATGCCTATCAGTTTGAAAACAAAGAAAAGTCCATGTGCCCATGTCAGGCTAAAGTTTGTGTGCAACACATAGTTAAGGACATAGCCAATGATCAAATATATTCGCGTCTAAAGGACATAATTTCTTCGTTAATTACTGATACTGTTCTTTGAAATGTGTTTGTGTCTACAACAAATCGATTACTCATTTATAAAGTATGTACTTTTATATTATTATTATTATTATATTAGTATTAAACGTTATATAATAATATTGTGGTGATTTTATTTACTAAAGTATTTTTTCACCTATTGAAAAGTAGTTTGAAAAGTATAGCTTGCGGTAGGCATATGTCTTTATCTTATATTCAATTATCATAGATCATAATACAGTGATGAGTATTCACCTCTTGTTACAAGAAATAGTTCATAGGAACTCAAATGCTGACCCAAAAATTTAGATCATACCTTTGATGTTTTAAAAGTGTAGATTGAGTGTCGCCCTACAATGAAAACAAAAACAAGGCAACATTATCAAGCATGTGTGCGTGCAGATGTTTTACCCGTTCATCTATTGTCTATGTGTGCGTAATGTATGCGTAATGATTTAAAAATTGTTCCTAACAGTTGGCCACAGTTTTTGACACGGTTGCGCAGATTCGATGTTCCATCTAGACATTAGATCATCAAAGGATCATACCTACATTTGAATACTATTTATTAGTGAGACTGATTCAAAATATTTACCACTTTCAATTAATACTTGAAGGTAACAATAAGGATTAAAAAGTAGATAAATCAGTAATCACATATTCAAAAGCACTCAATCAGTAATCACATATTCAAGTTCACATTGAAAATGATTTTACTTCACACTTATGATTTTGACTTCTTAGTAGAGTTTACAGCTTATGTCCTACTGCAGTAAAGTAATAAAATGTACAAAGCACCAGGGTCTTATAGATAGTATGCCTGTACACAATACTGATCCGATCCACATTAAGTGCGTAATGCACATTAAATGCATAATGGGGGTTCCTGGATCTTTTTTGATCCAGGAACCCCCATTATACACTACTACTAATCACCATTATCATTCACAGACATCATCGCAGGAATGGTCAAAATAGCTTAATAAGGCCTCAAAATGGGACGTCAAATCAGTTTTCTTGCATGAGGACTTCCCTCACTAATTCGTCTGAAGCGACATAATCTGTATAATTTGCCGCTGTTAAAGCGACCACGTCTGATCCCTTCTTAATATAATGTTTACATATATCTAATGTCTTTTGTTTGTTAGTGTAATTATGATTGTCAACGTAGTTGTGCCGATCCCTTTGCTTACTTATTAGTTAACTTATTTAAACTTGTGTACTGAAAGCTTGAACCATGTCACAGGGGGTTTTGCTTGTTAGAGTATATACTCTGGAGTTATGCTCATTCATATGAATGAGATTCGTAATCTGTGACGTCACTTGTACAACGCATAGATTAATAATTTGTATCTACTCATATGAAACTTAGAAAAATTTTCATACTCAATCTCAAACTCAAACCACTTTAAAGTTCAAGGTAAAATTAACCTATTCATAACTATTAAGTAAATCATTACTTTCATCAAGGTTTATAAATTTTGTTTATGAACGTTAATTTATATCATTTGTATGTTCTAATATAAAGGAGTCGCTCACAGAAGTCTATTTTCGAGCATTCCATTGATTAGTATAATATTAATTTATAAAGGAAACAAGTATTATGTTAAGCTTATTAGTTTCCACATTTTAAGTGCTCTTGAAACCAAAGAATCTCAAGTCGGTTGGAATATATTTAATTTGAAGTCTCTGTAGGTACGTATGCCGGCGGATGTGGCATCGACAAAGGCAACGAGGCTTAAAACTTTGGCAGTGAACAGAACAAGTTGAACTCGGATCACAATATTTCTACTTTTACTTTTTCAAATTCTACATAAACAAACCAAATGTCTTTTTGCTTTTAACATAATTTACCATAACAACACACGAGTACTTTTAGGTCTATAGATTTAGGAATGTTAAGCTATTATTAGGATTAGTCAACTTTAGTGTCTGTCGATCTAAGACCTCCTTAACATTGAAAGTTATAATATAATGATAGATATTAGTGATAAAGATAGTCGCGAATATCCAGCTTCATTTACAAGCTCGTCAAATTCTAGCGAGCTACTTTGCCATGTCGAAAGGTCACAAGTGCATAATGTATTGGTACTAGAGGCGGTAATCCTCATCACAAAGCCTCTCGTAGACTCGTACACTGAGTCGTGTGATGCAAACTTTAACTTAAATAGGTATTCTACGGCAAAGTAGGATAAGGGAACAAACGCATGAGTTGCACCGGGATTCGAGCACACATGCTGCACGCTGCCCTGAAAACGTGCCTTATTGCTCAAAGGATACGTGTTAAAATGAAGTGACAGCAATTCGTGCACCTGACAAAGTTTTCAAACAGAGGTTTAGTTCTATACTGTGAGTCTTCGGAAAGGTTCTGTTGTTAAAAACTATATTCTCTGACTCTGACTCGGCACTTCGGTTCGTTGTTACGGTTTTGAGAACTCTTCACACCTATTGCTCTAGGAATTCAATTTGTTTTCTTTGTTTCTTTATAGTTCTTTTGTTTAAGTTAGGATTAAAAAATCTATGCATTCTTTTATGACGCTTGGCTGTGGTAGATTAATTGACATGTTTTGTTATAAATTCGAGTAGTGTCTTTAAAACCATTGAAGTCGTTGCTTCCTTCTTTGGAGTTCAAGATAAAAAAGTCGTTAGTTCCGTTGGTGCTAACTGAGGGTGTAAATGTAGACCGTTTACTTTTTCCATCAGCCTTTACTTTTTTCCATCAGTTGGCCCGAATATGAATTTTGTTTTTGTATGCAATTGTACAAGGAAGAAATAAATTGGGTGATAGCGGAGGGCGCTCCATGAAAACTCCGTTAATTATGCAGG
>DWJQ01000149.1:0-17693 GCA_018248915.1 Hesperia meskei straton | reverse complement strand
ACTGCACTTAAAATGATTAAGCTATTTCTGGAATTTGTTTGTAAAGTGTCACTCGGGATCTACTGGTTCCAATTGAAAAATATTTTTTGTTGAATAGTCCATTTATTGATATACGTCACGCTATGATCATAGAAGCGGGGCAAAAAGGCTCCCGAAGCGAAGCGAGGGCGTTTACTATAACATACATATATGTATTTCAGGACAGCGTCTGTCTGTTCACCTATTAATAAAATTTTTATTTTTATTGGATTAAAAAAGCTCTTATTTTGACCCATATTGTATTGTGTCTATTCCAATATATTTTGTGACTCTATTTTGCCGAAATAGTCATATTACTTTGCATCGTTTTCGACTGACAAGTTCAAAAAGCAACAGTAGAGGTAAACTACATCGATGGAAAAAATATCGCAAAGTAAATTTCGTTTCACGTTCCGTGTGTTTCTGAGAATAACCTGTGACTTTTACAATGCACGTGAACGATACGATACGCGACACGACACTACACGGTCTGATTATGTAAACTATTATAATTATGGAAACTTCCAGACGAATTGTCAAAACCCACTCATGACAAGTGCACAATTGACAAGTTAAAACCTTTAAAGCCGAATGCTTTACTAGCACTTCATATACTGCATAACTTTTAATAGGTTTTACGAGCCTAAAGTTCACTCGGGGAAGTACGCCCGCGCGCCGTGGAGTCGGCTACACTTTTTAGTCCTCAGGAGTAGCAACGCATCGTAACTAAATTAATACGAGACTCATACTAAGAACTACTAACTGGAATATTACGTACTGACATCAACTAACAGGACTAACCGTCAAGTCACTAACAGTCGCTATCCTCGCACTTAATGATTAACTAACCAACTTATATTCTAACACCATCTGCTAACCAAACTAACCATTTTGCTCCCTAAATTGAGTCTTGTTCTAGGTCGGTCACAATTGTCATGGGCGGCAGCGAAAGGGTGGTAAAGCATGCTCATTTGTTACCTATTTTCATAAAAAAGTAATAATAATCAAGATTATCTATCATTTTTACTTACATTTTTCAATTCATTTGAAAAATAAAGTCATGTAATTATTGATAGTCGTGATCGTTGACATTAAAAGGAATAGGGCCACGACCCGTCCATCAAGTGACTGCCAACCCGTTTCTAATTCTGATCAAATTTACTCAGAAATAACCCTGTCAGGGTTTGTCAACAAACACAAGAGTGAACTGGTTGCATACCGAGTTGAAAACTAATACTCTATTCAGTTGTATTGTGTCCGAAACTGTTTGCTTTTTAAAGAACACATTCTTAGGATTCTTACTAAGAATGGCGCGGTTTCTATTCAAATAGTAAAATTTATTAGACGACTCACTTTCGATATTAAAAATATAAAAAGTTAGTAAATCAAAAAAGGTAGAGTAAAAACTAAAAGTAGACTTTACCAGCAAGCTTCAGACCACCAAACAAGGCCAACTACTGTTACCTATTACGACACCCTGCTCCGCCGCCTTGAGATTGGACTTCATGTGGCTGCTCCAATACAATACTTTTTGTCACATAGTCCGACTAGTAGAACAAAATTACGAGACAAGAATTACCAAATTAAAAAAAAAAGATAAATTTATTTTTATAAGCTCTCACATTATTTTATTCTCTAAAATTACTTATATTTACTCATTTCTGTTGTATCCAAGAAACTGTAGCAGAGATACCAAGAACTGAATCGATAGGACCTTATAGCTCAATAATCGTAAAGCACAAACTTTACTACGGAAAGGGCAACTTTGCACAACGAAACGCCTGACCTCATTGACCAATCGTATTGTTCAGCCGACACTTTACGTCAGCCACTAAATTACGAGTATATTCCGCGGCAAGTAAAACAGCTCATGTTTAGCCAAACTCCAGCCGCGATTAGAATGCAAATTGTTTCAAAACTCCGAATCCGTCAAAAGCACAGCAACGCTGGTCACCGTCTCGCCCACTGTTGTCTGTACCAACATGTCCACAAAGTTATCTTTGCGGGTTCACCGCTAAAAGACGCATCCTCTATTCTAAAATAGACTTTACCCCATTTCATTTAGAGCTCAAAGAAAATTGATTTCCGTTACGAAATTGCAAGCGAATGTTGCGCTGAAAATTAAATTACAAAGTAAGTGTTGCACTTGCAAATCTGGCTTCGTTTTAAAGTGGACTTTAATTCGTTTGGTTAAGAGGTTGATTTAAATTTCAGGGAAAGTTGACTGCGAAATAAGGGTTGTCTCAGAAGGTTTCATGGTGCACTTCAATGAGAATTAAACGAGCATTCAGGGCTCGGAGCTTCTCGTGCAATGTTTATGTAAATGTCGTTGACGAGTCCTCGTTACGGAAATTTTGAGGTACCCGATATTTGTAATAAACTTTGAAAATGCAATGAATTATAAACTGTTTAGAGATTAGAGCTATTCATTGGCCTTAAGCGATTTAAATAAAATCAATAGCATTTTTATTTTAATAACACCTGATTTTGTGCTTGAAACCTACGTTAATTTACAGAGTTCAAAGTAATTCAACAAAGAATTTCAGGCAACCCATGGGTGATATCTTCATCTATATCATATAACCCCTCTGCAGGGGTATGTGTTTCCAACTTATAATCTATGTAACGGCGCTATACCTAAAGTAATATAAGCGCGCGCCGCACATGATGCTGACCACGCAACCACAAGCAACGAGTGCAGTAAACAATAGACTACGTCATACGCGTCATACTGAATTGGTCAATCAGAAGACGCATCCTCAACAGCGCTATCGAAGATTCTACAGTATCTAACTATATATATAAATGGTCCGGAGTTAACATTGGACCGCGGTCCGCAGGCAGTGACATCGCCTGGCGGGAGATCTCCCCTTTTCATCCACAATCTACATAGATCCTAAATCGTCAGTAATAAATCAGACAAAACCTAAAGATGAAAGAAAATTCGCATACCTATACATACTTATAATAAAATTATTGTACATTACTCAATTTTCATGGTAGACTTTTTTATCATTTTTACAATACGAAGTCTGATTTTCAGTGAATTTTGATTACTGTTATCTCATTATTGAAACTCGCAAGATTAAGGCAAATTAACGAAGATTAAAATCCGCCCACGCGATTAGTTTTTAGAACGTCTCAAAGAAACAAAACATACCAACATACACACTACCTGTTAAACATTCAGTTAAAAAGCCTTCTAACATTAAGCAGTAAACAAACACATACTCGTATAATGAAATTCCAAGCAAAGTTTATATTATAATTGTGTATTCCTGTAGCGAGACGCGGAGTAAGACGGATGGCGCGCGGGACACGCGTGATAGATGTCCTGGCAGTTGCGAACTCGTTATCCTGATCAGCCAGAAATTGCCAGAAACTTCGGGACCAGTAAAAACTAAAAGGAACGGTACATCGTCTGTTAATGTAATCAGCGTTATAGTTTACAGTTTATGATTTATGGCGTTTTGTTGTTTTATTTATTGTTAACGAGCTGAGCCCGCGGTTTCGTTCGCGCGTCGCAGTTTTTCCAAGTAAGTCTCTATCCTGTAGAAATTCTGGGATAAAAAGTAGCATATTATAGGTATGGTTCACTACATACTTGTATGCAACACAACAGTATTATTAACGTATATTCTGCTTATAAGAACCTACCCGCATCAAAAATATTGCTGTTTATTTAATTCAGGCGCTATACATATTCTGCTGATTCAGCGATGATAATGATAGAAAGATGGATTAGATATAAAACGAATTAACTATTCAAATGGACATTACACTAATATTTTTCTCCATCTGCTTCAACAGACAGACAGAGACAAAGGGGTAGCATAGAATTATAATCATTTGTCATCTCTTTAGGGAAATAAGTAATCACAGTAGGCCTTATCGTTTAAATGATTTACGACAACTCTTGGGATGAAAGTGAATTTGAATTCCAGACAAAGAACTAATTATTGCCCTTTGAAGGGACTTCTGTGAGTCGCGGCTAATTTAAATTACCTCCATTATAACCCACTTTCCCTTCGGACTAGGGTAACCAAACGTCAGGATTTGTCAAAAGGTATGGATCCCAAAAAATAATTAAACAATCCGGAAAATTTATCAACCAATCCATGTTACCCACGAACAGATTTTGAAAGTATTTAAATGCAATTTGACTATAAACCTCAATTTTGGTAGTCAAATAGAGAAAAGCCAAACTAAAATAAAATATCTCTCACACAATGAAAACAATAAAACTTGACATAAGGTGATAATAATTTATCAAGTTTAACCGTAATTACACACACCTTATACAAAGTTGAGAAAAGCAATAAAGTATAACAAACAACAAAGAAAAACCATTAGCCGACCCGAGCGAATAATATGAGCACAATAGATGAACAGCCGGCGGTTAGCCAAATAACACGTTAGTTAGACCAGATTATTTAGCCTATAAATAAATTTGACATCTATTTCTTTAATGGTGGGAATAAATAACTTTTAGATAATATTTAAATATCCACACTAGGATCATTGCGTTGTATATGTCATGGATAATATATAAATATAAGAAAAACCCCTGAACAAGAATGTTAACATTTTTAATTCGTCATTAAAATGTCCTGGGAATGGAATCCAAGACCCTTAAAAAATATACTGGCATGATAACCATTACCCCATTTATGTCTCCTAAATTGTGCCATGGTAACAAAAACATTTAAAAGTGGCTATTGTTACGGACTGTATATGTAAAACGAAATCGTATGGATACCCTACTTCGGCTCTCGTTCTTTGGTCCCGATATCTTTAAGAAGTTTTTTAAGTTACTTATTTTTGGTCCTTTCATTTTCTTTAGATCTTGTAAAAGTTTTGAAGTAACTTTTGGAATTATTAATGTAACGGTCTTCTGTTATAAATTACTTGTTTGTCTCAACTCATTTGTGGAGTACTTCGCGGTATTATGGATCGTAAAAAGTAATTCCAAAGGTTCGGAATTTCTCATTTTTCTAAAGCAATATAAAACTATTCCGTTACTGAGTCAGTGACTGAATGACTGACTAACTGGCAACGTACATACTAAGGTACTAAACACAAGAAAGGCACTAGCAAAGGCATGTATTTGGTAGTATAGAGGATAAGAGAGGATTTTTGGAAATTCACCTTCTAATGGGATAAACTAGAACATTCTATTCATTCTACCTTCCTCAAGTAACGCAAGGAGCGCTAAGAAATTATTTTTGAAAATAGCAATATAATAATAATAATAATTGTGAGAAAATTTCTGCAAATTTACGACGTGACAACTGATAAATCTACCCATTATTAGAATTGCTTGTCATTTACTTGACTTAGCCCGTAAATGGCTATGAAAAAATCAGCGTAAGCTGAGATTAATACACAGAATCAAAAATAATAATAAAATCAATGTAAAGTTATCTCAAGTTCAGAATTATTTGTCCCTGTCATAATTTATGATTGTCTAAAGTAAAAAGTAAGAAAAGGAAGAAAACTTTGAAACCTGGCGTAACTTTACACTACTTATTAATAAGGCAGAGACGGATACGAAAGAATCAGGCGTACAATTATTATAATCCTTTTCATAACATCCAGATCCAGACAACTCCTTAAAAAGTAAGTAGTATAAACTTCATAGTAAATGAAACGCCTCGTTGGGAATCGAACCCAGGACCCTCGGAACAGCGATCGGCGTGTTAACCATTGCGCCATTCGGGTCGCCACAACAAATAAACACAAAGACGAACGTAATAGCCGTTTATTGGTATTTGTTTTGTTCCCACACCGGCACCGCCACGCCGCGCCATTATAGCCACGCTAACACTTTTATGTCGCTTGGACTTGTGGAAACATATGGTACTCTAATAGCTAATTTTATGTGTGTATTTTACTATGGGCCTTAGTTGCCTCATAATAAAGTTATTTGAATTTGAATAGCTTTACAAAATAACGGTCAATGAAATACGCGTTTAAGATAACTCAGTAAATACCTACTCGTCGGATGTCGGTCAACCTGGATACCGCGAAAAGCACCAGCTTTCGCATGTTAAAAGATTTATCAAAATTTGTTCCCCAGTGAAAACTTATGAGACTACATCCAGAATACCATCCAGTTGAAGTGGGAACCTACATATTATATAAAATTTTTACAGATTGCAATCAAAAGATTTCCCTGGCCCCGCAGTCTAGCAGTCGAGATATGGTAAAACAATAGAAAATCGTCAGCACCCTTTTGCATTTAAAGTATTTGCAAAAATTGTGTTTTATATTAGCTAATTTATCCCACAATAATATTTAAATTTTACTGAAAATTATACTTTCTGTACTTAACTCCTAAAATATTATAAAAAGTGCGAATCAAAGTCTCTACACTTTTCTGAAGTCGGCTCGCGCGGTACTTGCGTAGGAAGAAAGTAAATTAGGCTCTAGCGAGTCGTTTCCTGAAAAAATATAAATATTAACTAACGCTGACTCCCACGCTTTGACAGTTTAGTTCGTGCGAATTGCCAGCTGTCCTCTCATACGACCCACACTAATGTGTGCAATAAAGTGTTGGTGGTATTATGTTCATTTGATGGCTTTCTTCAACCCATTAATGGTCCACTACTGAGCACATGGCCTCATAGCTCGGTGGCTTGCGGCGATCCTAAGAGATCAACAAAGTTAAGCAACAGCGGGCGCGGTCGGTACTTAGATGAGTGACCGCTAGAGGGAAATATTCTTAAGCTTATCGACTAAGGCGCGCACTTAAAATCGATCCCAATCACTGTCGATAGATAGCAGTCATTAAGCCATATCGGAGGCCTTCGCGCGGCATGAAAAAATCCAATACTGGGTTGGCCAAAACCATACCATCCATTACTAACATTGGTAAAGCAATGCGTACTGGGGCGTCCTGGTGGAGTATGCTCTAAGCAGTCTAAGCCATATACATATACCTATTATCATGACTGAAAGACTTACAATCTATCTAAAGTATCTATTAAATATCAATATCGTGCGATATCCACCCGTGAGTGCAGTATAATGTCCACTAGAAGCACTTTGGACTCCCCACGCACTCATATTTAACGACACAGTATTACTGGTGACAATCGTGTGATATTGTTATGCATTACGCTTCTAGTTAGGTATATACCTGAGTCGCCGAGCTTATGGAATTGCCATGCTCGCTAAATACAAATTTATTAACTGTATTTACAGTTCAATTTACGCTGTAAGTAAGCGAAAAGTTACGGCATTTTAAATTCAAATTTGAAAGTTAACGTGGGATGCAATTAAAACGAAATCAACGAAGAACCTGATGTTAGTGCCATGGTTTAACGTGCCACGATTTACCGACAACTATTTATCGATATCAGCCGGAACAGACGTATGTTGTTGTAACTTTGTCGATCATTCAGAATCGATGCAAACCACTGCCACGACTACGGCTATGGTTACGGCTACGGCTACGACTACAGCCACGGCTATGGCTGCGGCTATTGCTACGGCTACGGTGACAGCTGCAGACTACAGCTATGGCTATGGCTACGGCTACAGCCACGGCTATGGCTGCTGCTATTGCTACGGCTACGGTGACGGCTGCAGACTACAGCTATGGCTATAGCTACGGCTATGGCTACGGCTACAGCTACGGTTACTGCTACGGTTACGGCTACGGCTATCGCTACGGCTATAAAAGCGGTTCCAAAAATCCAAAAATCCGTAAGCGCTTTAAAGAACAGTAAGTATAAACTGTTATCTTTAATTAAAGGTATAAACACAGGTATCAACGAACTTTCATTATGTAACGCAAGAAGCAACGTAGAAGGCACGCAAAGATTTGTTCAGTAAAAGTAAATCCGACAAAAACACATTACTTCATAGAACAAATGTTAATTATGTGAATCAGCGATTATAAAGACTGATTTATTAATTAGTCTGTAAATATCTCGATTTCTAATTATCAGCATTTAATTCTAACACACTCTCTAAATTTTCGACGCTTAAAGTTATTAAGGTTTGAACACGTCGAAGAGTCAAATAATTTACAAGTTACAATTTATTGTGTTGAAGTGTGATATTAGAAAGAAATGTTTGGAGTAACTGAAAATCTATTGCTACGTTAAGTAGAGATACAAATTGTCCTTAGAGAGTTTGTTTGATGTGAGTAGATACATATGATTATATCTCTTTTAGTATAATTTAATCTGCTCCTATGAATCGCACTGTCATATTTATTTACTCTTATATGCTATAAAATGATGATTACAATTCTATCTTTCTTATCTGTAAAGGGCCACCAAAAATGCTTTAATTCTTTGAAAGAACTAATAATATCCGATTATTATTTAACAACACTTTAATTTACAAGCAAATACCTTTTAATCGCGTGGAATTTTCGTCGTCAGTCCGTAAAGTATGCCACGGAGGGTAGATACACAATATTTTACGCGGCCATTTTGTTTGCAACACAATGCGCCATCAATTTTTAATTAAAATGGCCGCCTGGCGCTATAATAAATTTGGCCGCAGAGGTCTGAGGTTAATATTTGAGACAACTCGAGAACACCACAGAAGGCGCGAAAGTTAAATTATTAAGTAATTATGAAATATACGCTTTACGACTTATTTCATTCCTTTGTGACGACGTTATTCCAGCCGCCGTATTTATTACGACAATAAACTTGACCGAGGTTAAGATTACTGTCTGGCTTGTTGGCTAAATGCTTTTTACATTAAACAGCCGTTATCTACATCTACAAAATATACTATAACGTTTATTGAATAGATGTAATTATTATGACTACAGAAGACTCATTAGTATAAAACAAAGTCTCATTTTAAACGCATGTACCGCTTAAAAAGTCAAATAAACGTTACTATATAGTTCATTGAGGCCAACACGTAGTAAGTGTTACATAAAGGTTAGAAAAGAACCGCAAAGTATAAAGTATCAAAAAACTGAGATTTAAAACCCAAGCTCGATTAAGGCGAAGGAAGGAAGATCTGTGCAATTTTCTGCAGAACCAACACTCGCCGCAACCGCGTCCGACGCAAAATTTGTTGGACACGGCAAATTTGCATTTACATTTGTAATAAATAAGGAATATATGATTTCAAACTTAACTTATCACGGATTGTACTCATTTTACTGTGATACGGGTACACACGATATGTATTTTGGAACGTGGTCACGGCTGAACTCAGCCGTGACCACGTTCCATGCAACTGGGTCGAAATATCGGCGTACAAAATACATATCGTGTGTACCCGTGTCACAGTAAAATAACTACGGAATAATATTTCAGTAACCCCCAACGTACAAAGAAAGAAGTAAAAAACAGGGGTGTTTGTTGATCGGTGCGCCTGTGTGTCTGTTATTGTCTCGTAGCACCGTAACTCTCAAACGGATTGACCGATTTCAATGTGGTTTTTTCATTCGAAAGCCAGTTTTTTTGCGGTAGTTGGAACTATGTTTGATAGAAATTGATGCAGCAGTTTGAATAAAATCAGACATTTTACCAAATGATGCAATGCATGTTTGGCATAAAGATTATCCCTTGTCAGCACTATCTAAATATTGTACAGTGAATAATTACAATAGTCCATTTAACGGCCGTAAGCTAATTTGAATTGTAATACGATTTTATAATAGTTCACTCGCAGAAAACTACATGGGGCTATACAAAACGTCGAGAGGGATTTTAAACGTTCAAATTTTTTGCAATTAGTTTCCCATAAGTGGTATGATTCACGTTAATTTTCATTCCACTAATAAGAAGCCACATCCACGCCACTACACCGTCATACATCCCTCCGCTATTACACGCTCCTCAGAGGGAAATTGCCTCGCGCACTTCATTTCTCTTGTAAATTTCATTTTTTACCCATCCACCGTATCCCCTACACTTTACAACTTGTTTGTATATCAAAGGAATCCTTTGTTGGATGATTTACTTTGACGTCCCTAAACTTGGGGCAAACACACTTGTTATAACCTACATGTATAATGCTTAGACTGTACTCAAAATCTATGACGTGAACAGTGACTTTTATAATAATTTGGTGTGGTTATAATTTGTCCTTACTTACGTCATAGTATGATATAATCATTAGCCTACCCTTGTCACATTTTGCGTCCCAACAATAGTTAATTACCTTAGTTAAGTAATATTTTTCTATAATTAATTATTTCTTCAATTCCATACTGCTCAGAGTATTTTATTGGCTATTATACAGCTAGCATTACCGCCAATTTGATTTTTGGGATCATTATATTTTTTAGAAATATTTTAATTACTTATTTTATCTTTTAAGCCTACCTTAATAAAGTTGAATCTTGAATGATTTTGTATTTCTTTTCGTGCACGTTAATTTTAATAGAGACAACGTGAGACGTGAAAAGAGTATAGATATTATGTGGTAAAGGTACCTATGTTGTTTTAATAATTCCTATTGTGAAATGTACAAATAGTTTGAACACCCCAGTAGAGTTTAGATTTATCGTGACTGGTTAATGGGTTCAAAACCGATCACGCTCTGTGTGCGGCCCGCCCGCGGCCCGCAGTATAGTTTTTACATTGTCCATTATTTTTCAAACCATTAAAAAGTTTTACAAAAACGGCCACCATGACAAAGTATAACGATATTGTGCAAAAAGCGCTCCACTCCGATACAATGAAAAAACTTTTTGAAAGCGCTATGATTGATCGTCGCATTTTAGTTGCGTATGATGAGTGCCATAGTTATCTTTATGTAATCCCCGACGGAATGATATTTCAGACGTAGGTACTCATTGCACTTGATGATGTTAAATGGTGAAATTCTAGTGTCTTAAATGGATGTCTTAAGTGGATAAAATTCACGAAAGTTGTGAAAATTATTAATAAAGAATAATATTTTATCGACCTTATAGATTCGATAACACAATTAAATACTTAAATCATAAATTGTTATCGAGGCTGATGAACAAGGAGAGCTGTTAAGAAGATTGTTAAATTATTTAAACAAAATTTTAAGATAGAAGGTAATTATAATGATACTAAAAGAAAAGATGTTAAACTTGTGAAATATCTGATAATTTCAATTAAAATAACTGTTCATTTGTAAGACATCGTTAAGACTAATTAGAAACACGATGGTGCGCAGAAAATATAGTTTTAGTATATAAATTGTTTTATCCTTAACAATTTAGTATAAGTTATTAAGTTAATTATAGTAATTATAGTGATGATAGCCTAGTGGTTAAGAATTTCTAGGGTCGAGGTTCAAATCCCAAGGGCATGCAACTCTGACTTTTCGGAGTTATGTGAGCAGTAAGCATTTAAGTTACTACAAACGGTGAAGGAAAACATCGTGAGAAAACCTGCATGCCGGAGAGTTTAATTTTGCTACCTTAAAACCACAAGGAAATACTAAAAAGGACAATATTCAACTAGTATGCACCAATACCGTCCCATGAAATATGAAGATACGTTAGTCTTCGTCAGAAGCCCGAATATTACAAGCGTGATTAATATCGCGCACATAACTCATGCGCTGCACTAATGACAGCCGCTTAGCGCGTCGTTACAGGTATTCAGGTAATGAATCGACGGTAATTTCCATAGAGATCTCATGAATACCGTGCGTTATATTTATATGCTACGGTATCCTGCGCTCTTGTTTGCTAAGCAGATTACACGTAAAGTCCTGCATTTAATTTAATTCAGTTTATATATTCACCCGAATAATAATCCGTTCATAACAGCTGTAGTTTACTCTACTCCACCATGTTGCTCTTATGTGGAGTAATAGAGAGGTTAATGGCCAGGCCAACATGTGTACGACTTTTTTAATGTTTTTTATTATCTGTTATTTTATTGACTTAAAAAATAAAAAATGCTTTATCGTCTGTACGAGCTGTGGCTGGCCTAGTATTGAACCCGTAGAAATTAAGAAGAAAATACCTATATATTATTTAAAAATAGAATTGTTCTGCTCCAAAATTATGAAAAATGGTCAGTTCAATACTAGCGCTCGCCACAGCTGCATCGCCCTATATTACAATTATCTTTATTTATTATTATCGTTTCGTTACACCATATGTCACCAGCACCACCTTACACCAAGAGAACGTAACGAGTGTAACACCGGCCCTGAAGGAGCACCCTTTGTATCACTTTTTATTCACACTTTATTCACTTGAACCTCGAACCTCGTATCATAGTGCAACGACAATATCTCTAAAGAAAGCTCATTTCTCAATTTTCGTGTCCGTGGCAAAAAAGATCATGAAAATAGGACCAACGAGAGCTCCGCATTTTGTGTTAGAATTTATTTGAATTTAAAAATTTTCTAGACGATTTTGTCTGATAATATTAAGCACTGCAACTTCCACAAACCCTTAAACTTGAGAACAGATCGAGGATTAAGGATTAGTTTTTTCAGTATAATACATTTAAATTCTACAATGTAGTTATTGATAATTCGACTATAATATTTTCTGCAAAGCTAAAGTTAATTTTTCCGTTTTTGATGGTATACCAAGTGTGCGGCGAAAATATATTACTACTAGGAGGAGAAATAAGCTCAACTAAGCAATCAAAATGCGTGGAAGCCCAATTGCACCCCAAATGCACCCTTAAATACCAACTAAGCGACACGATGATATTATTATCCCTTTCACAACGCGCTAATTATGTGTCTATTGACTAACAACTCTATTCACACGGCGGAATTTTGAGAAATGCGAGCTAACGCGAACAGGTATGCGCCGCGGTATTTTCCAATAATTAACGGATTTACAAATGCACGGTTGCTATAACTACTCGTTTTTAACCAAGTTCAAATAGGAAGTTCTCAATTCGACTGTAATTTTTTTTATGTTCATTACCTCATGACTTTTGAGTGGATGAACCAATTTTGACAATTATTTTTATATTTGAAAAGTGATGCATTTGGTGTGGCCCTATGTCAATTTGAGCGACATCTGACGAGTGGCTTTTGAGTTGTCTCTAATAATGTTGTCTTTGTATTTTGTTTTACCTTGACTAGGTAATGATGTTCTCATTTTACTACTTGTCGACATTGAAATTGTTTAATTGTTATTTTTTAAGTTATCCATATGACCATATCTACCGAAAACAAAATAAATTGTAAGTGTGCGTGATCGTACTAATTTATCAGGCGTTACGTAAACAAATCCTTTCTAGTTTAATCCGCGCTTCGGGGGAATATCGTGTCACGTTTAAGGGAATGTGTTTAAAGGTCCCTCGGAGGTTGGGCTGAGCTGCCGAGACAAACAAACAAACACGCATTGTTATGATTATCAACTACTGGCCGCAGAAGTTGTGGCGATGTTGTGAGCGATAACATTATTAGCATAAACAGTAATTAGCTTATCCCGATCGTGTTGGGAGGTACGAAACGCTATAATTTTAACAACAACAAAACCAACTACAGTGTTGACAAAGTCATCTCCAACCCATCATGGCCAACAATTGAATTCTCTAAGTCTATACTTCTCCATGCTAGGCTACGGACGGATTGACAGTTTTCACACTCCTCTGAGTTTTGCGAACTCTCCGGCGTACAAGTTGCCTGAATTTTTTTCTTCACCGATATAGCGATTGATAAATGTCAGTGCTTAAAAAAGTACTTAACTCCTAAAAATTAGATCCAAACTTGGACCCCTCGATTAGAAGGTGCAGTATATACATATGTGCCAGTTTCTCTCCATTACGGAAGTAAGATTTTCAAATAAAAAATAAATATAATTCGTTCACAGGTGCACAAAAATGGAATGGAAATACATAAAAGATTTAAGCATTGATAGTAGAACCTCCTTTTTTGAAGTCAATTCAAAATAAGGGGCAATTTGATTTAGGGTTGATGTAATCCTCTTCTCTTTGTTTTAAAAGGAGGTAACTAAACTTTTTTCTCTTTCGTTTTTCTTTCTTTTTTTTAAATCGTTTTTCTTTCATCTTCGTTCCTTTTAGGCTGCCAATGCATCGTGATGCTTTTGGTGTTGCTTTCCATAGGTGATGATGATCACTCAGTTTACCCATTTGTCAGCTATTTAAATAATACAAGCTTCTTGCAATCTAATAAGCGTCACAGCCCAAACAATGAACCCAACAACATTTAACTTAACTAAGAATTCAACTCTTACAATGTCCTTAAAATTGTGAAACTTCTTCAAATTGGAGCAAGTTAGTTGCGACTCAAAATTGTATCTTAAATTTGATCCCGACGATAAGTCAAAGAGATTTTTTTCCGAATACCGCGCCGAGAGAATTCCTGCGTCGAACATTTTTCATTTCAACTTTCTGACGGAAGCGGTTTGATGGCTGAACTTCGCGGATTCCGCGGAGTTTAATGAAGCGGATGTCGTCAAAGTTCAACGATCACATTCACATCCGCGACGCAAATCTTTTTTTATGTTCTGTTTGGTACTAATGTTAATGCTTTCCTCGATATATTTTGCTCACAAAATATTGGAAAAGGGGTTCTAAATTGCCATACTGTCCCATTTTTATAAAGACTTCAAAAATAGGATATCTAAATTCGACAGTTTTTGTATGGATGCACCTAATATCATAACTGATATACACGTGATAACTGATGAGTATTTTTTTAGTTATCTCAGAGAATACGTATTGAATTGACTTCAGTTACATTGAATAATATAATATATGTTTTCATTTCATTAATTGTCGAAGTTGAAATGGCATTTTGTTCTGGTAATTTCCATTACGCTTATGTAGCAGCGTGTCGGAATTATTTGACACATGTAGTATTTAAGCTTCTATCAATGAAAAACATCGTCGTCGGATCATTCGCCTCATTTAACAATCGAATTAACACATCACCAAAAAATCCAATTAACTTATCTGCCATTCCTTGGTTAACACCGAATAACTTTTTATGTTCGGTCTAGAATAAACTAAGTGGAGGAAAATGTCGTCGACGCCACAGTTTTTGCGTCGTCTGATGTGAAGGTGTGCCTAGCGAAACGGAAAATCTGTTTTGAAAAGTGGTTTCAAATTGTTGAAAATTCTGTCAAACAAAATTGAGAATACTTTGAAATACATGGTATAATAAGATGGAACAACTGTAGCTCGACTAAAATCAAAATATAACTTATGCCATGAATTTTTTTACTAAGGTTCTTCACGGCCCATATAGCGTTACAGTCACCATGTCACACTGCAGTTCAGTTCACCATAATATGATTCTCAACGAGGCGATTAATCTAATAATATATCGGTTGACATATGTGTGTTTTTCATTAATTACTAGTTGATACATGACTACAATCCCTTGTTCTCTTTGTGAGTTGCCCGTGACATCCACGACTTAAGGAATCCTAGTATGATGTCGGAGCGTTAAACAAAACATGAGAATAGGTAATATTAGTCTCTCTATTCCTCTTTTAAGTCAGTACAATGACCAGCCTAAGCCATAATGCTGGTTGTGTAAAGCATTAACTTACAATAAGTAAAGAGAAACAAAACATTGGTGGTGACGAAAGAAAAAACAACGATAAATAAATTTCCATACACCATCGCCGGTAATGAGGTACAATTCGCATTATTTATTAGCTCGTTAATCTGAACGCGCCCGAGAACTCTCATTTCCTTTTCTAGGGTCCCCTTATAAAGTAGCTAAAACTGTTAATTTCTCTCCATTAATTCGTTCTTTTCTTTCATTTAATGTCGCGTCAAACGGAGCTTTTGTAACTTGGTCTGACAATTTGACTTTGCGTCGGTAGCAATTGACATTGAGGACTTTGGCAATTTGCGTATTTTTGCGTATACAGTGGACCTAAATAAAAGCTTGAAATTTTCATATTTATTTATTAAAAATCAGAACTGAAACAAGTAACCTTAATAATAATCTTTTCCCATCTCATAACTATTTTACAATTGACCTAAATAATTGTCATTGACCTAATTATTAGACTTATCTAATATTACACAATGGTACGGATCCCTAAGTGTGATTGCATACTCAAGCTTACCGCCAGCGCGGTTGACCGACGTGCGGGTCACGAGCTACAAGTCTCTTATACCGTTTTATAGTGAAATGAGACCCGCGCCGACAAACCGCGCGTGCCGTACGTCACATGCATTTGTAATGACATTCATCGGCGCGGGTCAACCTCGCTGGCGGTAAGCTTGACTATACAACCATCTTAAAGGTGTACCCAACACGCACTTTTACTATTTATTAATGTACAATCCCAACTGCTTCAAACACGACTCGCACTTGGCCCGTTTTTGTGCGTAACTTTTAATGGAATAACATAGTACCCGTAACACCACTACAATGGGTCCGAGACAAAGTTTTTAATTCAACGATGTTACTGCCTAATTAATCAAGTAATAAATACTTAATTAGATTGCGCGGTGACGTAACAAATTGCACCTGTGGTCTAGCGCTCGAAATTATACCATCAATATGGAAAATAAGAGGAAAAATTTTGTTCATTTTGTGTAGGCCTGTATTCTGCTTATATCGTTTATATCGGCTGATTTTAGGTTACGAAGACAGTTTCTTTTTCATTAAAAAAAATTCCACATTTTTCCGATTGACAGAACGTAAATACATAAAGTTCATAATCGCACTTCATAAATATCGCATTACTGGGCTAAAATATGCTAAAACAATGTGAGAAGGACAGGATTGGCAGACTTTACTCAGGTTTATGTTTCTTCACGATGTTTTCCTTCACCGAAACGAGTGACAATTCTTTCTAATAGATACTAATTTGGCTCTTACTATGAAGTATTTAAACTACGTACTTATTTGTCACTACGAGTCGAATCAAAGTCGAGTCGAATTTTTTTATTTTGTTGCGGTAAAAGTGTTTCCCACAACAAGACAAAAAACATTAGAAACACGTAGTTTTTTCCGGAACAATGTTTGCAACTAAACGTTTGTTAACACATGGCTTAACTCGTTGGGGTTAGTTGCAAGTTGCAAGTCACTTCAGTCAATTGGTCCGGCGAAGTTGGCTCGTCTTGCTCAGTAGCAGTTAAACCGAGTTGCAACGAACGGAGCTGTGAATTTTGACAATATCCGGCAACTTGAACTTACTAAACAGTGGCAAAGTTAATCATGGACTCGGTTTAGCCTCGATGTTGTGAGTTAACTTGCTAACTGCCCATCCTGGCTTTGGGCAGTACGACAAAGGAAAACTTAAGCAAAACAACAACTTCTTTCGTAATTTTTGTACCTACATATGTAATAAAGTGCTTACGATAACAGATTTGTGGATAACATATCCTAAACTTAAATCAGCTGGTCTAGTTATTAAAACGAGACCTAGACATAAACCTAGCAGACCTAGTTATTAAACAGTATTCCTAATGAAATGCTATTCATACAGAGGTTTAATTTGGGGATCATTAAAAGTATGTTTTATTAAGCAAAAATAACTTTATGTATCCAAAACTCTCATAATAGATACTATGTGCAGGTTTCTTTATAACGTTGTGCTTCACCAAAGCTTCGCTTCGGGACCCGTGGGTAACATACGCGTAGGTCCCGTTCCCGTAGGAATCTCGGCTAAAACGTTTAATA
This sequence comes from Hesperia meskei straton, assembly GCA_018248915.1. Lineage (NCBI taxonomy): Eukaryota > Metazoa > Arthropoda > Insecta > Lepidoptera > Hesperiidae > Hesperia > Hesperia meskei. The sequence goes on along the minus strand of DWJQ01000149.1, from coordinate 119 downwards.
ACGTTTGCCTATGGCTTAAGTAAATTATATGTAGTATTTGACAGCGTCATTAAAAACTTGCAAATTGCAAATGAACTAACGCCATCTATTAACAACATTCGGAACTAAATATCTAGCAA
>DWJQ01000148.1:0-17694 GCA_018248915.1 Hesperia meskei straton | reverse complement strand
CAAGTAGTTCCAGGGATTCTCCACAGATGGCGTTAAAATATCAGCGCAGGACTTGACCGCGCTCCGACATATATATTTATTTCAAATAATCCATTCATGGGGAAATCGTTTTTATCATTTTCATCCCCTATTGCAGCCCCTTTTAGTCGTTGGTTTTTGAAACAATAAGTAGGCTATGTATGTTTAACCTTGCGTTATTAACTATCTTCCTGATATAATTCATCGAAATTGGTTAAGCTGTTTAAATTTTTCATATAAACGTTCATCCCCCATTCCAAGCTTTTAGGAGTTCATTTTTGAAAAACAATGTAACAACCTATGTGGACATGTGTGACACATCAACTATTTTCATTCTCATCAGACAGAATTCAAATTCAAATTCCTTTATTTGTTAACATAGGTGTAAAGGTTAGGCAGATTTTCGCATTTATAACATAAGTATGGATTAATTCAAAAGAATTTTAATGAAAACACCATGTTTTGTACGACAACACCCGGGCGTAGTAAATAGGGCAATAGATTGTCAGTGAAATCATGTGGAAAAGGGGAACCGGTGCCTCGAGATAAATACGATGTATCCTTGTTGGTCGGTTTATCCTCAGGGCTCGGTTTATCTGTTTACTTCTATTCTACTTGTGTACCTACTCTTGCAGCGAAGAATACTGACTCCAATTCCATGTCAGATCAGTCCACGTCAAAATTTGGACCGTGATTGGTGGCAGGGATTTCCGTGTGGTTTAATAACGCAGTAGAAACCAAAACGATGAATTTTGTCTGTGTGTCTTTGGTTTTGTTTCTGCTAATCCTGAAACGCTTAACCAATTTGGGTGTGGTTAGTAGGTAATAATTTGTGATAAAAAGGTATGTCAGTGCAAAAAAATAAACGCCTAACAATTTCGGAATGTGGCTTCTGAGAATGTGGCTTCAGTTTTAGCTTTAGCTAGGGCGGCCGGGTCTCGCTGGCGGGGCTTTTGTAAATCGTCGATAGCGTGATTCAGAATTCGTTCATGACGTCATCGTGTGACGCGGTGTGATGTTGCCACAACTTTTTTATTAGGTATCTCTGCTTTCGCATCACAAATTCTTCAACGGAATTTCTTTCGCATTACTAACGTCTAGGCGACGACGAGCACTTAGCATCAGCTAGGCTATTCTGTAAGGAGATCTTTGACATCTCGATAGCTGAATCCGCGGTGAGATTTTGACGTTTGACGTACATTGCGTTCTGTTAAAATTAAAACCGACGGCAGCGCCAATCAAGCTCGCAATAGAAGTGACAGAACTCACCTGAGTGAGCTTCGACATCGAATTTGTTTCTTACAGGTGGCTCGCCTATCCATTTGTAAGGCATTCACATAAAAAATACAAGTTTCAACAAACGCCAAGTTGACGATATCCCAACGAGTTCTTCAAATTCATTTAACTATTATTTACGATTATTGCGCGTCACAATTCCATATACATATTAAAATATCAAGTTTCCAAACAAATTGTCGAGAGCATAATAACACAACAAACCCGACCTCGGGCCGAGATGTGTATCGGTATTAATTAAATTTGTTGAGATTAAAAAAAGGAGATTCTTTATAAGCGATAGAGCTATTAATCTTTTTAATAGAGTCATTAAAAACCGAGTGGAGCCGCTAGCGCCGTCTCTCACAAAAACTATACGACTCTACCACTCTCCCGACTCTACGTTACCCAGTTTTTTAACTCGCTCTACATTACGAATCCGCTTGTGATATTGGTATACTTACGACTTAGAACTACAAAACATAACTTGCAAATAAATATATATAAAATTTAATACATAAAGGTGTGCAAACGTTTATGTCAGCGAATTCTATAATGCACCGCTGACACAAATGGGCTTCACTGATAACAACACTAAATAAATTAATAATATAATCTGATCTCTAAAAAGTAATTAATAGTTATCCATATCCAGTGTGGATAAATTAATTTCGACCCATTACACCCTTTGTTCCCTCCAATCTCTAAATAACTAAACCGGTGTAACCATTAGGTAAACTTGGAGTAACATCTTGTGTTTGGGGATAATATTATTTAAATCGGTTGATTACTTAAATAATTATATCTGTGAATTTTATGAACTGTTTTTAAATATTATTTATAGCGTGGCATTGAAGAGTTCACTACAGTTTTTAGAGTTAAAATAATGTCTAAACAGACGACTTTATTTCTCTCGGCTGTTATTAGTGAACCACACATTAGATGCGCCAGAGACATAACTTTATCAATATCTAAATGGCTCGAAATTTCATTCCTTTAGAGCTTTGGAGTGAGGTTTAATGTTACTATGGTTTAATTGGTTTCGTAAAAGTTTCAAACCATAAATAGTGCGGCCTGCCAGTCTATCGGCCCGCGTATAAATAATACAGTAGTTCTTTGATGTTAATAGATGCAGTTATAAAATGTTACTCCTGGTAATTGTAGTATTTATATCGAAGCAAAAGGGCTTCCTGATGATAAGTGGTCATCGTCTAAAAAGGGACTTTTGCAGAACGTGTAAGAACCTCTCAATTCATCATGATGCAAGGGCTACTGCTGAAACATGTTAACAATATTACAGGTGCTTTATTTTTTATGAAATTAAGATAGCAAACGAGCATGCAGCACCACCCTTCCGCTGCCGCTCAAAACAACTGTGACCGACCTGGAACTAGACTCAAGGGGACTAGGATGGTTAGTCCAGTTAGTAGATGGTGTTAGAGTAAGTATTAGTTGGTTAGTTTGTTAATAAGTGTGAGGATAGGGACTGTTAGTAATAATTAGTCCTGTTAGGTTAATGTTAGTAATAGTCCAGTTAGTTATTGTTAGTATAACGATATCATCATACATCGATACTTCTATAAGGTGACAATCAGCGTAGCTTTTTCGTTAGTTTATATTCCAGCGAGGCAGAACTCTGACCTTCCTTACATTACGCTGAAGCAATTTTATTAGGTACCTACTTATTTATATTTTATTGATTCTTTAAATAAGTGGAACGAAAGGCGGTCTTAGTGTTAGTTCGTTACGAGAGAACAGGAATGTGATAAACAAGGAATACTTTTTTAAAACTTAAAAACGTATAAATGTGATAAAAAAGAATTAAAATACAAAATGCAAACACAATATAAAAGATGCAATATATATTTTTTACAACATTAGAATATATTTTAGAATATATGTACCTACTGTGAAATATACCTAAGTATACTCCATAGAAAAAACTAAGTTTTTCATTTTTAAAAGCATTGAAACGTGGAGGAATATAGGATTGGAAATACCTACCATGAAATATTGTCAAGACCAAAACGAACATAATAAGTAGGTACCTATAATTTCCCGGACCTAACCCCATGCCTCAGTGGTCAGTGCTAATTCAATATATTGCTTAACTAATAATAAGTTAATAATTACCTGATCCCGACTAGAACAGTAATTGAAATTGGCCACTGGAGACCGCTTCCTCCCGCAGTCGCAAAGTTTAATGGAACAAGTGACAGGGGATCTGCTGAAAACTTTAAACTACTGTCTCAGCTTCTTATTGATTGGACCTGAATTATGTAGACTAATAGATAAGTAAATAAGTTGTAAACCTACTGTGCTAAGAAGTTATTTTGTTTATATTTTATTCTTATTAACAAACTAACTAACTAATATTCTAACACCTACTAGTCCAGTTAGGACTAACCATCCTAGTCCCTTTGAGTCTAGTTCTAGGTCGGTCACAGTTGTTATGGGCGGCAGCGGTGTTGCATGCTCGTTTGCTATCTTAATTCCATAAAAAAAGGCGAGACCGAAAAATGCGAAACATTTGAAATTCAACACATCATCCACGAATCCACTACCTACAAGTCAAGATATTCTTTAAACTCTCACTTTCTACGTCATTCATTCCGTAATTAGGTATTTTTCGTATTCACTGATGCTATACCTACCTGTATCGTCATAGTAGCGGATAAACAACTATTTGTCATAAATACCTAGGTATTGTATTTGTGCAAAGTAGGTACTCGCTGCATTTTTAGGTAACTTAGTATAAAATGCTTGTTTTAAACTAAGAAATTCAGTCCTTTGATGCATGAATGTAAAAAGTTTTAATGACATAATTATTACGGACCGATTAACCTCAGTAAAATTAAATGAAAAAACTTTACATCTCACAACAAAAGTACCAATAGATCTATACATAATAGGTCTAAACATAAAATATACCGATACAATAATACATAGGTCTATTGGTATTTAATAGAGCATGAACCAAACTTCCAACTGGTATTCCAAATTACTACAACAAATTAGTAAAAATTACCTATCAGCGATAAATTACCGTTAACGACAATACCATAAAATGTTATTGCTCATTAGGGTTTAAAACATCCGACAAATTTTACGTGGTGCAACCTTTGTAATCAAATAAACGCCTACAATTATATTAAACGCTTTCTTTTATAACGATCTACGTGGAGCATTTTTTAAGAAAACTAATGAGAACCATGTATTATAAATTAAATAATTTGATTAAGTTACAATGGTATAAAATGTAACGGTTCATAACAAAATCCAATTTATTTAACGTGCTCTTTACACCTAAGATTGAGTAAATAAATTATGGTTTGTAGAGTCCATTACAAGTTAAAATTGAACGATCGTCTGTGTTTTCACTTCCACGTAAGTTAGTGTAACTAAAAGTAGTTCATTTGATTCGAGATGATGGGAGCTTCGAGGCATTTAGTCTGTAAAGATATAATATCAAAATCAGTTGCGAGGATTTTAATGTAATTAAAAAAATGCTATACAGTACAGTTCGGTTTCGTGCGTGTCTTGAACACTGACCAGACCGGAAACACAAAATGAATCCCATCGTTCAAATTTACCTCGCTGAAAACCTTTGTGCCAAGCATACATATAGGATTATAGGTCGTCACATTCTTTCACCATAAACGCACGTAAAATAAGGGTCTTTTTGCAGGAACGATATCTAAATGATTATGAAAGTATAAATTAAAACATCCAGACCTATTCGTGTTACACACAGAACTACAAATTTTATTACCGGAATTTCTTTATTAAGGGCTTTACAATTTAAGTCACAATAAATCGCAATGAAAGAAAATCACAGTAAATAGAAGATTACGGTACCAGCACAGGTCATTTATCACTTTTCATACGAAGTGCTTAAGATATTTCCATTGAATGGAAATATTATGCAAAAGAGGCTGCAGAGTGCTCCCTTGTGCAACCCCTCCGCTCCTCATTAACATGCTAAGCCACGCTAAATACAAGCGATGTTCTGCAAAGCTTTAGGGATAATATATAATAGTATTATGTTGTGTATATTGTTAAATTACTTAAAATGTTTATTATACAGACTGAACTTAGGAAGGTTTAGCAATATTAACTATATTAATATTACATAGACATACCGACGTAAACGCACAGATATTATTACCAAAGAATAAAGATGCGTTGTATTTATAATAAGCATATTACACTTTCTGATCCGCTTCGACCAGAAATCTTTTACAGTAAACTGTATGTATATCTAAAGCAGTAACTCCAATTTCGAAAAACAGTAATTATTTACGTAAACATCAGAAAATATCGCCGCGCGATTCGTCTCTACAGCCTCGCAAATATCTAAACACACATGATAGACTGGTAAACGTATAACCTTACTATGCGTAACACAGTAAAATAAGAGTAATTCAAAAATGGAAAGTTACACTTGGACATCATTTATGACTTCCCATTCCAATTCTAATAAAAGTTCTACCACGTTTTCTTTTATATTAGTCAAAAATCTCATCTCAAACCCAGGTAAGTCTGTAGACAATCAAAATCGTACTCGAATCGGTAATACCCTCTCTGGGCCGCAGGGGCGAGAAATCTGAATTTATCTTCTATTACAGTTTTTACTTGCGAATAAAAAGGGACTTTTACGACTGTTTGACTTGAAGCGAGCAATCGAGTAATAGAGATTTCCCCTGACAGTCGGCTGTAGTCATTAACAAAGTTCAAGTTACAGAAACAGGCGATGAAAAGTTTGCCGCTTTAAATGTTTTTATTGACACCTGTCTTACTCGTGCCGAAATACGAGAAGCGATTCACGCATTTTATTGTTTTCTAGCTTACGTTCTAGATCTAAACACCGTAGCTTGTAAAGAAAAGACAAAAACGATAAAGTCCAAGAATTGACAAGTTTTGTCTGAAATATGGTGTAACAATGAAATTATACATAGTTATGTAGTATATAATATAAGGTCAGCATCAATTATAACACAGAACAAGAAACACTTGAAAACCTACTAAAATAGTCTCAAATATAAATACGTTAAATATAAATATTTAAATGCACAACTGATTATAATATTGTATTTTACATTCAAATGCCTTATCGAAACAATGCAGCAAAATAATGACATAATCGGGCTTAGATAACTTTCATTAAGTATCGGTAAGACTTTAGTGATAGCTTAAGGTGGCCATTGACGATGCGTCCGCTTGGAGTGCTTCCGAATGGAGGACATCTATATGGAAATACCTCCAAAGGAAATCTTTGAAATTTTGGAAGCCGTTGACGATTCGTCCATTTGGAATGCTTCTAAATGTATGGAGGCACTTCCAAGTAGATGTCCTCCATTCGGAAGCACTCCAAATGGACGCGTCGTCAATGGCTACCTTAAGTGTTGAGACAAAAATTTTTGGGCTAAATCGCAACGTATTTTCTGAAAACGTCCTTAAATAGTTAAACACCTGTATATTACTCGTATTTTGTTAACGTCTTGCTTTCTACCGTTTACGATAATAATTTTCCGCGAAACAACTGAAACGTACCATTTAATTATCTAGTTTGCCACTTTGCCCTTTGCTACTGTCCGTTTGCTTATATAGCGTACAGCAAAATGACGGAAGAGACAAAATTAAATTAGCTTTAATCGCGAGCGATCCTTCACGAGAAGGGTTCGCGACGCGTGCACTTGACGAAGTACGAAAGTTTGAATTAAATTTAGCGCGCGAGATGGATCGCCCGAGTCTATAAAGTTTTGCGTCGCTACAGCTTCTCAACACTCAACGCTGATCGTGGTCAAATTTGAAAATTACTCGGAGAATAATGCTGCAAATGATTTTACACTTGTATCGTCACGGGTCTTTAAAATTTTTACTATTTTACTGAACTAAGTTCGGCCGTGACCACAATCCATGCAACTGGGTCGAAGTATCGGCATACCAAGATACAATATATGTGTATATAGTACCTAAGTACCTGTATGTTTATGTAAAATACTGCAAATGTTATCAATGTGATCTTTAGCAAAAGAAAAATATACTAGTAGGCTATTGTTGTAGCAACTGTGTACGTATTGGTTCGATTTAAAGTGCATAAAATGTTGCTATGTTTTATTTGAAATATACAAGTTATTGCTTTCTTGTAGATTTGCATATCAAAACTTTTATACAAGTATGCTACTTGTTTACAAGGTACATTATAGTGTAGGAATATTGTAGAGATATCAATTCACATAGTTGTTTGCACGGAATAGATATTCCGTGTTTGTAAGTCCACTTGCCATTCAGATTTAATCATAATCCTGTATACTCTTTTAAGTTGTACTTTATGTGAGTAGTTAAATTAATTATCAATTTACCTTTCAATGTTTTTGATTTATTTTATTACCTACGCAATGTTACCAAACCATACGAGTACGATGTATATTACAATGACGAGTATGAGCAAAGTTAAAACAATAAACTATCCCCAGCGCAAAGTTGTCAATTATCAAGCTCAAGAAAAATCTAATTTAAAGAAAATTCTAATAACGAAATATAACCTGAAGTTTAATAATTTCGAAGTAGAAGTAACGACAATCATTATGGAAGCGGTCAAGCGAGCGCGCCCGTAGATTGGTTCAGTCAGTTTACGGCGCTCGTCCGACAACTCGCGCGCTGTCTGGAACTGAGGCTATATTATTGAAATGGCGTCTGGTGACAAACTCTTTTCGAGTCATTTTCATGCGACACAGCAAAATTTGTGATTTTTTAATCTTTCGTCTCCTATGGACGAGCGGTTACAACATCATAACTATTCGACTAGCCAGGCAAACGATATACTATTATTTATAACTGACATTACTGACAGTATTTGCTAGCATTGATTAGATGTATTAGGGGTATTAGGGGCGCGTTCCATTCGCGACTTATATGCTAGAAAGGACACTTTTTCTACAGAAAAATTAACGTTTTGATTCATTCTGTAGCTAAGCAAAACGCACAGGATTATGTAGAAACGGTGTAAACTCAAGTCAATTACGGAGGCTGGTAAGGACGGGAACTCGGTGGAATGCACAAGGCGTACACGACTAGTATCGATCGCTCGTCGTCAGACGCCATTCAAAAATAGAGTCCCTGGTCGTAAACAATTCAATTTTCACAGATATTTGGTAAATGAGAACGTTTCTCCAAATTATGCTGTTGCTTGTTAGACACTCTATTTAATTTTCTGTCCCACTTTCCTTTTGGTTGATTTTGTTTTTAATAAAAACAAATGGGCAATATGATTTTTAATATTCGTTCAAAATAATTACATGAGTGATTGCCTGCAAAGATGGAAAACGTTGCGGACGGCATCTAATGGCACAGCGATATGAGGAGGAAGGTCATTGATTGTAACAACTGAAACACCTGGATACGAAAGGGACGTATGTGTTAATGAAATAAGCTGTTTCTTCGTCACTATTCCTTTTGTCACTACCAACAAAGCTACGGCGTCCCCGTCAGTCATCATCGAAACAAAATTAACTTTAACAAAAAAACCGGGTCCAACATTGACAAACCTTCAAGGGTTAATACAATGAGATCATCATCAACGCAGTCGCAGTCAATTAAAGACACTTTATAAGTAACAACTCAAAAACTACTCGTCAGATCACGCTCAATATAATAATAATAATAATAATAACGTTTATTTTGCTCTCAAGAAGGTCTTATGTACTAGGCTATTACTAGGCTTATGTACTAGAACAATACCGTAACCTTAGTGAGAGCCTGGTGCCTGTTGCAGGCTGTTTCAAGCCTGTGATACAAGTCACCAGCGCCCTCCCACGGACAGGTTATAATTGTGTTATAAGTACCTAGAGTTTAGTCCAATGCAACATAGACAAATGAGCTAATCTTATTGTATTCTAACTTATTTCGATTCCATCTATTTAATACAAACAAATAAATTGGTTGTTAACAAAATTAAATGTATTAGGTATGAATGTGATTTTATGTTTGTTGCTTGTTTACAAGTGTATGCGTGTGTGCATTTATGTCTTTTACGTGGATGTTTCGTGTGTAATTGTTTACGTGTTTGTTTGTGTTTGTGTATGCGTGTTATTATGTGTATGCGTAAGTGTGTTAGTGCGTTACTGTGTGTGCGTCTTATTATAGCAGAAAGGTTAATTAGGAAAATTCAGTGTTAATAACTAAGGAATTCATTTAAGGATTAGAAGAAGGTTCTCTGTTTCAGTGTAGGTGAGGGTTTTTAGGTAATTTGAAACCTTAATTTTGCATGAGCGTTTGTTAAGGGGATAAATGTTTAGGTTTTTATTTATTTTGTTATATAAGTAGTTGCCTAAGTGATCAAAGAATTTATGAGAAAGCGATATGTTATATGATTTTATGTTGCATATAGTTTTGTTCCTTCTCTTGTGGCTAATGAGAGCAAGGTCGTATCGAAGTTGGGAATGTTTTCTGAGAATAACCTGGAGGATGAAGGATTGCCGTACAGTGAGCACTTCCCATCGCTTGTACAGGTCTGTAGTGGGATGGCGGAAGGCGAGTCCAGCTCCTACTTTTAGAACAGCCCGTTGGGCTCGTTCTAGTACGAGTAGATATGACTTCGATGCCCCACCCCAGACTGATATACAATAATCCGTGAGCGATTGGCATAGTGCGAGATACACCATTTTAATTATTCTTGTGCTGGCCACGTGTCTTAAGGTTTTAAAAATGTACATAAGTTTACGCAATCTAGCCACAAGAGCATTTATATGCGATTTAAAGTTTAAATTTCGATCGATGTTTACTCCTAAGTATTTTATTTGCTCCGTACATAAAAGTGTTGGACAGGCACAGTCACGGACAAGGGATTGGCATTCGTGCGCTTTGATACTTAGTGAAATGGGAGGATGAATATTGGGTTTGGGGGAGAAAGCTATAACTTTAGTCTTGTTAACATTAACTGTGAGGAGATTATTCCTAAGCCATCTATTAGCTACAGTAAATCCCATCTGCGCAAATTCAAATACTTGTTCCCAACTATTACCACTGAAAAATAATGCGGTATCGTCTGCGAAAGCAAATATTTTGCCACCAGATAGGTTTAGCTTAATGTTTTCAATTTACCTATATATTTTAGTGAATGTAATATATCACTATTTAATGTACAGTAAATGTAATATAGGTATTCTGAAGTATGTCGGCAGTTACTAGAAACAGGGACATTGTTCTCACAATTATTTATCCAAGGTATCTAGACTCGTAGCTACCTATGTACAAAGCGATGTATATGACACAATATAATGTTAACATAGTCCGTGAGCAGCGGAGGTATAACTACCCCATTCGTCATGGCGCGTGCGAGATATGTATGTGGCTAATGGCGCTGCTTGTCCCGCATATATACGGCATATTTACTAACGAAACGAGTAAATAACCTTCGTAATGCTATCGCTTCAACGCTGGCTGCGGTAGAATAAACAGTGAATAATTAAATAACACCATTTACGAAATAAATGAAAATATTTTTTACATAACTACTTAAATATCTGTTAGACAACCGGCCATATAACCCTCTCACCTTATATGTGACCCGAAGCAAAATGACAAGGTTCAAATATTCGTTATTTATTTTTAAACTAATAGCCGACAAACTGGGTGATTCCCAACTAACCACCTGGCTGTAGATGGTGAATGTCAAATGTTTAATTAAGTAAAGATATTTTATACCTACATAGAAATAAGTGTTGGTAATTATACGTCTTTGATAAATGTAGGCGTGGGTACCTGGACGTGCCTGTATAGATGACGGTTACTAATGTACTATTCGTTTAATTTTAGATCGTCTTGACAATAACATTTTGATGATGGAACGAAAAATGAGGCAACAATATTTCAGTAACTCACTTGTGTTACGTGACCTTTAAATGTTAAAGCGATGTCTTGTAGGTAAGTGGTAAGGAAAGTGTTATTTAATATAATTTGAGGACGTTTACATGCCTACATACAGACTGCTGAAGATATAAAATTACTCTGCGTAAATAATATGTTCCCCCACTTAAATTGTATGTAATTTTGTATTTCTGTGCAATTTTTGCACCTACCTTCAACATAAGACACTAGTATCTGCCCGGGACTTCATCTGCGTAGGTACATAGAGACAGACTACTATCATTGACGCGATGTCAACAATACGAAAACGATAGCCATTAATATCTATCAATTAAAGCCAAAATCACCCAAATACGCTCAATATTTGTCTACAATTTTTATAAATAATCTTAAAAACTTTAAATTAAGATTTAAAAAAACTACGCATTTCCGCACAAAATGCAATTAGATTATGATTCAGGGCATCAATAACTATTGATTAAAGCCAAATTTGTCCAGGAAATCGTGCAGCAGGATACTAAAGCCAACATTCAAGCTGTTTATTACACAGATTTCTCGTAAGTCAAACTACGCTTCCGCTTCTACGAATCTCTACAGTGAGCATCGGCGGTAATAGACTCTCGGTTTATAGACAACACTCTATGTAATGTATATAGCTCACAAACTATAACACGAGCCACCTGATGCTGAGTGGTTATCGTATCCCATTGACGTCATTGACGCTAAAGACATCAATGGAGTCATGTCACGTACTTAGGGACACTCGCAAGATTGAGACACATCGAAAGATGCATGAATCATCAAATTCGACTCACCCGTTTGATCTCTAGAATGTCGTAAAGGAACATATTATGTATGTCGCTTTATGTATATGCATAGACTATGAACACATTATCCTCGTTTGCGTCGCGCAGTCGGATAGCAAATAGAGAAACAAAATATTATAACTACATATATTTATTGAACCGTGGTAATGAGATTTATCTTTGTATCTGCTTGTATAATCTCAGTTCGGTGTGAGCTACCGGATCAGGGTCTTAGAGTATCAATAAAGCATCCACAAATCGCGATTTTATCCAAAGCCTAGGATTTGTTCGGGAGGCGCGTGTGAGGTCGCGGCACAAATCCGATGAATGTATGCAGGGGCCGCCGCGCACTATCTGATTCAATACGACAGTGTTATTCTAGGTCTCCGTCCGTGATTCTGTTTACTACCAGTTCAAATATCCAGGCGCGAGTTATAATACAGTTGCTTCATGTGATTTTATTATCAAAAGCCTGGCTTCAAACCGTCAATGGTTCACTGCAGGACACTGAACTGACTGCACTCGACTGCATCTGTGGTTGCTAAACTTAGAAGATCACTCAATATCTTTTGCACTGATCTTTGACTTCAACAAAATGAGCGCTTCAAGAAAGAGGCTAACTATAATTTCATTTTTATTAAGATTCGGGTACCTACTCTCAAACTGACAGTGAACTATTTAGAACTAATGTGAAAGGCTCGAAATATATGTCGCGCGTATAAAATACATGTCGTGAAAACCTTTAGTCACCGTTTGCTTTAAAACACTAGATTAAAACTTTCAACAACGAACGGAACCAGAATAATGCTCCCAAATTCAATGTTTTTGATACGAAAAACGGACATTCGTAAATTGTAGATTTGCGTCGAAATCGTAGAACCAGCACGATCTTGAGTAATATCGGAGATCAGTCAGTAATCTATGATGGAACACGGTTATAAATAGAAATGTTATTGTAGAAGTCTCGTACAGTATAAAGTTAAATAGTCTAGCGGTTAATTAAGGTGTGCATGTTAATCTGAAATTTAAATAAAGCTCGGTTTAACTTGTTCGTGTGGTTCGACTACTTTAAAGTAATTTTGTGTTTTTCTTTTAAAAATTGCGGCTTATTTGTGTAATGAATTTTATAAATAATTTGATTTGTTAAAAGGGTAAAGTAATGTAAAGTATATGCCCCCTTGTGTGTAGATCAAGTGAATAAGTGCTACTTATTCACTTGAATCTCCTGATCGAGAGTTAAACATCCAAATTCCTTGGATCCACCGCTTACAATACTCGCAGACGAGGTAGCATTCAGGTAGGCGAGTGTGACGTAACCATACAAAAATTACAGCTACAATGCAATCAGTAATGGGGCTGCGTATAGCACCAACCGCGAGCGGATAAAACGCGTGTAATCCCACCGCATTGGCCTATCCTATATCCCGCATCCACAAGGTAGGTGCACTCCATGGATTAACTGAATAAAACTGTGATTTTAAAACCTGTAGAGTAAATCCTGATCCTATAAGTAATGTAGGTATAGGTATGTTTCTCCGAGCCCTCCTCTATGTGATATTGAATGAGATTTTTGAGACCCTAACTTATAAAACTACACTCTCCACTTGAAGATTCCCACAACATAATTACGCTTACGGGAGAAATAAGGTTTAGTTTCTTTACTAGCGGTTGACCTTGGCTTGGGTACGTAGAAGTACTTCTGACAGATTTCAAACTTTAATCCTTAACCTACCCACTTAGGCATTGAAATAGGCATTTTATTATTTCTAATCATAATCGTGAAGACCAACTTTTATAGTATTTGCTTAAAAATCGCAGAAGTTTAAAACCAAACCAACGCCTATTTTATCCCGTTAGGAGAATATAAAAAAAATATATAGTACCTTTTCTTTCATCTAAATTACATTTTTATACGTCGAGCAATTTTCTATATATCGTGACGATTTAGATTAAGATAAAATACATACTTACTTTACGTAGAGACAAACGTAGTAACAATGAGAAGAGCTCGAAGAAATATAGAGTAACTAAGATAAAATAGTTCAAACAGCCTTGCAAAAAATATGGCGAACTGTGTAACCTCCACCATTAATTTGCATAAAACAGAAGGCATTCGTATAACAGCGTTCTAAAGCAACCGTGAGGGACCTTACTTTGTCTAAAGCCTATTGTTGGCTCGACTGATCGATGGCAAAATTCGCTAAACAGGGCCCCTTGGGAATTTACGCGCGTCGTTGAAGGGTTAACAGACGTAAATATATTTCAGCGGCGCGTATATTCGTTTTCCTCAGGGTATTGAGCTATCATTGAGAGAGTACCCTTTGGTTTTTGGGTCGTTAGTCGCGTATACCGAGATGGGAACTTACAAGAGGATCCGAGCCAACTTGGGGACATAAAAGGTGGAAGTTGTATCTGTTCTGAGGAAATTACGTCGTTTGACCTTTTTGTCGTGAATAATCTCTGGCGACCTAACTTTCTGATATTCCTTAACATAATATTCTAAGATTATTTCGTGGCTTTCATTAACTTATACAAAAACAGTCTTAGTAGAATTAAATACAGTTATTTTCTTAATCTATTTGTTAGTAATAATATAGACCCTACTTTGTATTTTAAACGTCTCAATGCTCAAAGTCGTTCAGAACTACGATTGATTGATAAGGTATTAAGTGTCCACTGATACATATTAAACTGGATTATGGGTATACCTACATAAGACGTTATTCTAATTCGACGCTGAAAATGTCACATAGGTCAGATATGTATGTAGTTCGACGATCCCGTCTATAGTGGACAATATTTCAGTCTATAATGTATTTTAAAGTGACCACACACATCGATCCCACCCACTGACATCAGTAAACACACACACACAAATTTTGAAATCATAATATCTTTAAAAACAACATGTTTTAAATAAATAAATAAACGCTAACACACTCATACACCCGCAGTAGGTTACCAGGTACCTGTGTCGCGTGTGTGTGTGTGTGTGTGTGTGTTTTGTTAATTTAATATTCCCGTACAAGTATAACGCCGTGTTCCAAACTCGGCGTGGTATTGTCCAACGCACTTGACCTCTCTGTGTTTTCTTAGCCAAACAAACAAGTAGAAACTTATAAAGTAGAAGCCACTGAACCAACAGACACCTAACCGGAGCGGACACAAAGCAACATGCCGACCAATGAATTACAAGTGCAAACAAACTGTGTAACTTTGAATTAGGGGCCCGACAAACACACGAAGGTTCGGAAATTGTCCCCACTCTTATTTATTGTGCTAGTTAAAATGTTCCTCTTTACCTGCTTTAATTCTATTCTTTGTTGCGATTTAACGATCCTGAATTACAATTTTACTTAGGTTCTTACTTTTATTTTAAGTCAAGGTAAACAATTTCATTTTTGCTATTATTCATTGACATCGAATGTATACACCTTTTATATTCTTCTATGTTTGTTTTAGTTATTTACCTACGTGTATGAGTCAACAGCAGCAGTACTTAATGCAACAATAATAAGGCCAGAATAATATATAGGCTAACCTAATTCAGGCTTAATATAATTCCATAAGAATATTTCAATATTATTTTGGTTTAATCAATCTCAATCTCAGTATCGATCTGTCATCTCGATATCAAATGTGACATGTATTTCTAAGTAACTTCAACAAACAAAGAAGAAAGTAAAGTAAACAGTACAAAGCGCAGCGATAGAATAAAACCCGTTGAGGAGAAAATATTTTACATAAGCAGCATACCTTTTCAAATCCTTTTCATGTGGTAACAGCGGAGAAAACAGAATACAATTTGTCGGATGCGGAATACGGAGAAGTTACTATCTTTAACTGTACAATAAACAAAAACTAATAAAATAACCCGGCGCTGCAGTAAACTGTGGCCCGACCGGGACCAGATAAACAACGAGAGGCCGCTATTGGCGCGTCCTGTTTGTACGAGCAGTTGGCTACCGACCACTGACCCTGGACTATGACTATGTTACAATTTGGTGTCCATGTTTATTCCACTTTTTATCGCTTTTTTATTCCTTGCTGTGGATCTTGTCTGTTTGAGCTGAATGTGGTAAAACTGCACTTGAAGTAGGTAGGTAGGTACTCATCACTATGTTTATGACTGGCAGGTGTGGCGACGTATGCTAACATCGGCCTATCAATAGAAAAAGGAATATTTTCAATCGCGTCCAACTTTTTCTTTTAACCTTTTACTTTCATATAAAGTATCCCCACAATTTCACCAAAAGTTTTTACATATTGTATCCACTTATTGTCAAAAATTAATCAATGGTCAGTGCGTTATATTAACTTTGTGCACGTGAAAATACCACGGATAAACGCTGATCGGTCTTCCATCACGGAAGGCGGAGCCTAGACTGAAATATCAGCGCTGTGCTCACGCGCGGCATTAGCTGAGTCTAGACCCCATTCGCCGTTTGGGCATACTGCAGCGTTAATAAAAAATAAAAATTTGGTAATCTATTTGGTAATACCTACCTGATGAGAAGAAATTTTAGACGCAGCTCAGATTCAAATCACTACATGAGAAAAACACAAATTGGGATGAAATATTTAATGGTACTTGGGTATGTCAATGTCGCAGGGTATTTCAAGCATTTATTTAGCATCTTCTAAATCGACTATTAAAAGTAAAATGTCAGGAAGTCGGCATCATGGAATAGGACAAAACACGAAAAATCCACAAAAATAAAGTAAAAGTTACCCAACAATTGTTTAGACAAACCAAAAAAATATACAAATATACATCAAAAGGTTTGAAAAATAAACAAAAAGAAAATTGTTTGTGGACGGAGTCAACGAGAAAGAATAACAGATCACGCATGACTGATAAGAATGGAGTTGTTTATGTGTTATGTGTGTTATGATATGTGAGCGCGTCGGCAGTAGCGGCGACTGCGATGATATTCACAACATAATAATAGCTGTGGTTAACGGACTTGTGGCCAATATTATCTATAGGTGCCTCGCTTACAAATGGAAAAAACAAAACATTGTTGTTTGATACTACAATACTCTTGAGGTTTGTACCAATCTTCAGTAAACAATGTTTTCTCGATGTTAATACCGTTTCGTATTATATTCGGTGTTTAATGTAATGTGATGAACCAAAATGTATAAAATCGCGCCCACCACGCCGAGATTGGCTCCACTTCCAACTCAATTGGTATGAACAGCAAAATTAAGATTCTATTTTAGGATAAAAAGGGTTATAAAATATAAATCTTCGACGCTTACTTTTCGTCTTCTAAATGGATTCTTAATGACAATGGGGTTGTCAACTCACAGCCCTTGAAACTTATGTCTACCTATCTCAGTCGTGAAGTATCAGGTTGTTTTTCTACCGGAGTTCGGAAAATGACAAAAATAAGCAACGAACTATGTAAGCATAATATATTTTATGTTGCCATCAAAGATAAGAGATGAAGGTAAGAAAATAGGATATGTTCTTAGTGTGTGCTAGGTTAAGGGTAGCTGTGAGAAGACAATGTAAAAGCAACCGATTGTGTTTACCTCACACCCATAGCTCAATTGATTAGCTCTCTTTCGGTTCCATCCAAGATTCTAGATTTATTCGCTATGTGCGAAGTGGGTGATAGGTGTACCAAAACGATCGCAGTGCACAACGTGACAAAAAATGGAAACTACTTCGGCTGTGTGTAATACTTTCGAACCCGGTTTTTATGATTATATCCAT
>DWJQ01000147.1:0-17721 GCA_018248915.1 Hesperia meskei straton | reverse complement strand
GACGTTCATTATGTACATAAAATGTAATAAATAAATTTTATGCGCCAAATGCTTTTCACGTAAAAAATAAAAAACTAGTTTGGGAGCCGACTGTCAAAGTTACCCTAAAGAATCAAAGTTACCCCGATTGACTCTACATCTATTAAGTAATTAATCAACAACTTAGTAGGCGACTAATTTATCTAACAAGGTGATTAAATAACAAGATGCAGGTAAATGAATGTTGTAGTTATATAAGTTTTTATGCAAGGTAACAAAAAATGGATCAAATCAGCTAATCGAAAGCATCCGAAAATATGTAATTTGAGACAACTTTCTGTTGTTTATTGGATGTTTCTTGTTGGCAATTCTTTGGTTTAAACACCTGACTTAGATGACGGTGATGATGATGGTGGATGTATATTACGAACTATTCAATATGCAGAACATGTATTGTGATAATAGTACAACTAAGAGACTAAAATAGTCAGTTATACTTAGATTAAAAAAAAGATAAAACGGAACAGTTTCTGCATTTTGGCGGGGAAACTCACCATGTATGAAAAGCCTTATGGCAGCCAAGCAACTTTGACACCTTATATTATGTATACGAAGAAGAAGGAATTGAGTTTTTACTTGGTAAAAGATTTGGGAAAAATTTCAAACACTGATAATATTTTTATAATCTGGATTAAAACGTAGGATGCGTTGTGTTCCAAGAAACGGATCTATTTCCGCGGGTAAATGACGTAATTTGATTTGATTTGATTTTAATGAAATTAAGTTTTTGTCTACTTTTAAGTGACTGTATTAATTTGACTTTGATGTATTTGAGATTATTACCCCATTTTTTAACTTCACTTTTTATGTCCTTCTGGGTCCATTCAGGATGGCTACCCAGATGAAGTACAGAAGAAGCTATGATACCCGTGCAAACTGTATCAAATATATTATAAGGCCGCTGATGCATTAAAGTCCAACGATTGAAGCCAAGAACGGTTTAAATTACATGTAATTGTCACGATCTAATCCTAAAATGGTACCTGAATTGACTGTATTCACGAACCTTAATATAATAACGACAAATTGCTTTTGATGCGTCCGCAAATAATAGTGGGCGCGGCTGAGCGCAGCGCTGCCGCTCATTGTACTCTATAAATAAATGGCAACAACAGGTGAATAACTAATTTCACTCATAAAATTAGCTCCATGGGCGCAGTGCAATATTTATCTGTTCACAATATCTGGTATTTATGTCCCATCCTCGGTTTACTAAGGTTTGCTTAGAAATATGAAAAGTTACAATGTGGGTGATTGTTTTTTTTTTGCTTAGCTTCACGTAATAATCTCGGTAATATCGGTCGTTTAGGAATAAGGTACCATAACCTCCTAATAAAGTGACTTTACTAGACTACGACGAAGTCAAAAGTAGGGTTATAAGTGTTATGACCATACATTTTTCTGCATGACAAAATACGAGAAGCGTCAAGATGCAATCAGAAGTGAGGACCGGCAGCCACTGGTCACAGATGTCGTCACGTTATGTCACGATATGTTAAATTTATTGTGACATTTTATGGACAAACATAAAGTCGTCCACCAAGTAGGTGTATTTTAGTTATAATTTATGTAAAAGATGGTGATTATGTAGGTATCTTATGAAACGGTTTATGAGCACATATTTATATTATAGTACCTATATAAGGTATATACCATGGGTTGGGGTTTAGTTCTTAATTTTGTGGAAAATTTGTATTTTTAATGAATTTTTAGTTTGAAATTGTTAAAAATATACACCTGCAAAGTTTCACATCAATCGGTTACTCTACGTACAAAGAATGTTCATACAAACTGTTTTTACTCCCTTTCAACCTAAGCATTAAGTGTCGAAAAATTTCTTTGTACATGTCTGGATCAGAAAATACATGTCAAAATGTCATGTTCCCAGCTTTAGTGGTCAGGGCTAAAGGACGTGAATTGCATGTGGTTCCGTTCCTTTGTTTTTGTTAATTATTGTAGTATACCACTCGAATTGTTTACATCCTATAAAATAATTTGTATATCTCATGACTGTTGACCATGAATCAATTAATATATCGCATACAATACGATGCACTTCTCATAAAAGAACTCGGGTGTGAACCCTGATAATTGACAAACCGAATTACACGGAGAAGTGGAAGTATGACCAAATAACTTTTAAAGCATTCGGAAACATTGTTTTTGTCACTGAAATATGCAGAACTCGGAAATAAAATATTTGATGCGGTCAATGCCATTATATAAATTGAATTATTCATCGAGCCAGACGTCCAGAAAAAGGCTGTGGAAATCGACAATTCATTTGTTTGTGCGAACACTGCGGCTTCATTGACGTTTTACTGAATAGCCAATAATAGTTTTTGATTAAAACAATATGTTTATTACGTTTAAAACATAAGTAGCTACGGTTCCCTTCCGTCTGCACCGTCCTAGATATTTTGAGTACTTAGTACCTTGAAAGAAAATGACAGAAACAATCTTGAGTGTCGATACGATAGCAAAGATAGTGGTGACATACCTAAATAAATACTGGAAGAAATAAAAATATCTAACCAAAGATCCCTAGAGGCAATACGTATACATAAGCAACTGAAGCTGAAGCCTGAAATATAAATATAACTGGAAATACTAATGAATTACTACCATTCATACCTAATTATAGTGTAATCTATATCTAAAGATAACATCATACTTAGTTGTAATACCTATTCAGTAATTTTAGTAAATATGACTTACATTTTTTATGAACTGCTTGCATGACAAAATAAGTTTTCGTGCCAGAAATAAAGAAGTACCTACCCTACGAGAGGTATACAACACATTATAGAATCAAATATGAATGTTATCCAAAGTAACAAAGTACCCCGCGCAAAATATATCCCACGTCGTAGACGAATAAAACTAATTTATTATTAATAAGAGCGAAGCGACGTTAATAACTTTTGTGTGATTCAAGCGACACTTCCTCGTATGTAAAATAGGTAGGCAGGCAGCCACCTAACCCGAGCATGCCTCCCCACAAGTGTTCAAAGCGGGCGAAACGACTAGTCAACCCTTTGCCGCTCACTCGCTCGTGAAATCACTCAAATACTGAATATTTTAATCTGAGCAGATAACGAGCTCGCAATTCTATTAGATGAAACATAGCTATGTGAGGTTAAACGAGCAGCCCTCGCTGGGCTCGCTGCACCGGCCCGGAGCTTTGCATGTTCGATCTATGACGTAATTGGTTTACTGTTCGCTTGATGGACTACTTGTGCCCACGCTACTTACAAAATCTTCTTTGAATTGAACATTTGAGTTTGAGTTTTTTTGTGACTTTACACTGAATTATTGACATAATATATGTCGTTAGTAGTTAGTCTCTTTTAAACTAAACCAAACTTTAATTAATTCCATCGCGTACCAGCCACTGATTGAAATTGCTTGTTTCTAAATCAAGAAACGAAAAGTTTGAAGTAAAACAAAATTACGAAATAATTCTAGAAAACGAATTATTCATCAAGCTATACGTCCAGAAAAAGGCTGTGGAAAAATATGTTTTTATATTTTAAAATATACATTCTTCTCTGTACATGACACGTACATGTACGCAGCTAAATTAAATCGTGAAATATTATTAATTTCCAAATTGATAACAATTTCCTACAACATAATATAATTATTGTAAGTCTACCAATTCACGTAATGAACTACCTAAAGGGACAGATAAGGTTAGTATAAATGCGAGTTCATTCCGGTTCAAAAGCGCGTATAAATATATCACATGGAGCTATAAAGCTATCAAATATTTACTAATCTGAAGCGGTGAGAGCGTCGCGAACCCTTCTGGTGGTTGGCTCATAAAATAAATTGAAATAGTCGCGCCGCCCCCCAAATTAAAATATTCAAATGGGACGCACGCGCAAGAAAATTGAAAATTGTCGTCTATCGCCCGCAAATGAAACCTATAACTTCTAATATACACTTTGGGACATTAAAATAATAATGTTTTACTTTTGTTTCATTTTCGTATCAGGAGGACCTTGATTGTATTAATTATTATTAAATGAAGTTGTTGGTCTACATTTTTTATAGAGTTAAAAAGCAAACGAGCGGGGAATAATTAATTGGCAGGAAATAATTAATTTGCTACCCGATCACAATTCAGTGAATATGTTAGATACCTATTTATAAAAAATTCTGTTAAATCATTATGAATGTACCTATCGAAAAATTTTGATAAGTTTACAGTGCGCCTTAAAAAATTACTTTTCTAGGCTTAATAAATACATACTTATTAATTTTAATAAAAAATTACCCATAAACTCACATACATTTCGAGCACAATACGGGTGAGTACTAATAATACACAGTCGGCTGAATATTCGATATCTTTTAATACGAAACCATTTGATACGTTTCAATGCACTGCAGTGTACTCGAGTCACATTGAATGTATACGCGACAGATTCGATATGCCTCCGAATAATGCCATAAACGGTCTTCACTTTTATGACTATAATTTAACGCAGAATCTCAATTTTGAATTAAGTATTGTTTTATACAGGGGGTTGGCTTAATGCATTCTGAGTTAATTATGTAAATAGGTATAATAGATAACTTTCCCAATTTCGAAATCTTTATAGTAATAAAATAGTAGAAAAAAAAATATTGTCATAGTGGCACGTTTGCTCATTTACAGAATAATCACATAAAAAATTGAACAGCAATGATTCCATGAATTTCTGATATTACGCAGTGTTCACTTATTTCCTAATTGAAAATATGTAACAACACCTTAGAACTTTATCCAACATAAATAAAGTAATTTAAGGTAAACCTGTAAAAATAAAGCAAAATAGTAAGTAGAACTGCAAACGTGTTTGAAGTAGATATGTTAATAAGTCACCGTCGTGAGAGCCGAGGGGACCCTTGGTAGTGGCTTCCGTTGTTTTGCGGCCGCTGCTGATTTTGTGGTTTCATTTCGCGTAACCTGATAGACTGACTCTGCTTGCACATCCTTGTGTTATACTCGACCAGTGATGGGCTAAATATATCGACACTGATTACTGACCATGTAATTCAAAATTCTATCGAAGAAGTTCCATTCAGTCTGCTGTTTTTTGTTGTGGCTGGCAAAGCGTGTGAGCCACCTGACGCCAAATGCTCACCGCATCTCTGAACATCAATCATCATCATCATCAAAGCACAAAATGCATCAGCGATGTCTTGTCAGTGAAGAAAAATGGAAGAGGAAATATGATCTAACGCTCTATATGTATTTCAGGTAGGTATTTTTACTTTTACTGCTGTAATAAGGTAGGTAAGCATAAACACAACTTCAGTAAACGTATTTTCAAGAAGCATAAAGAGCCAAAATTAAAAGTAATTATTGCGTCTCTTGTTTTACATACTGAAAGTCGTGACTGCTTAATTAATTTACGTAATAACATCCTTTCGTGACAAGCGTCTTGAAACACGCAGATGTAATAATTAAAATTTGGGACGATTGCTAAATTTAGAGCCACTATAAATATTATCGATAAAATCGACGAGTAATAAATCATTAAGCTATTATAGCAAGGCAGGAGTCAGCATCCGGTCGAATGCAAGCGATACGCTGGGAACGGGCCGTCTTCCGGCGCGGCCACGCTTGACCCTGTCCACCACCGGAGCCCTATCCACGCCAACATAAACACCGAGATCAACACTCATCTTATTACCTTTAACACCTCCCGCAATCGAAACGACCTCGATCGCCCTCGCACACTTTTTATTCACATCCATGCATTTAAAGATTTAAAACGTTTGCTTCCATTCATAAAATTATTAATGTGATCGTAAAATTGGGCAAATTTTATTGTCTCGAAGGCATAATGGGAAACTAATGTAGCGTGTTATTATTCAGATCGGTTGTAGCAGTAAAATACGGACATTTGTGCGACTGAGAGCCGTCGATGCGACGGGGGCCCACTGCGTTCCCAACGGAAGTCCCCACTGCTATTTGAATATCAAACATAATTCGGTAATATTTCATCAGAACAGTTATGATATTTTTCCTTCACATATTTATCGTGTATACGTGAATTCGTTACTAACAGGAATATGTTAATAGACATCCTCTAAGCCAGCCCTAAAACCGTGTCAGTGAATAGTAAAACGACGACTGAATATTTTTAACCTATTTTAGTGAATACTAGTGTCATGACGCATTGAATTTATTATGGCTTAAGATAAAAATTCAGAAAATAGCAACCTTGTTTGAGATTCACAGAAAAAGAGATTATATTTTATTGATTTATGAGAACGTTAGGGCGATGAAATCTCGGCGCTATAGCAATTACAGCTTCACAGAAGTAAGACAAACACATACTTGTTCCTCGCATCACGGTCAGTGAGCGCAGTCGCCGATATGAAAATATTATCACTTCATCAGAAACAGATGACTCTTCTACGAAGTTGTAGTCTCTTTAGATATTTTACAGCAGTTTATTTATTACTCGTACCTTCTGCATTACAATAAATTATTTTTAAATTCAGATGATACTCTCGTTATCGATATTAGAGCACGTCATAGATGAGATTATGTCCATTTCCGTGACGTAAGTAAATCAGGAATTATTCATATTTGTTAGCTCCTTTGGTAAAGTCGAAATACTATCGGCAAAATCTGCAGCCAAACACACAAGGTCATGTATTTTAGGGACGTGGAATAAATATTAATAAAACTGAACGGTTGTCTTTCTTTTCTTTGTAAAATAAGTACGGAAAGAGAAGACAATATGCTTTTGTTTTTCTTTATTGTTATTGCCGTAAAACATTTAGCGAGCAGCTCCGAGCGATAAAACACGTTATTTTGTGTGACAAAACGTCGGGCTTCATGAGAAAATATTGACCCGCAGATAGTGGTATAAGCGAATTATTAGTGACGTTTCAAGCAACAGTGAACCATTTTGTTATTAGACTGCTAATATAAGTATTAACTTCATAGCCACAGTAATTTAGTTTTATTTGGCTTTCTGATAGGTAGGTATGTTTATGTCTGAAAATAAATTCATAACATTCAACCATATAACAACAACAACAACATTGTGGCTTAATATTACGTTCATTCCGCAATGCTTACTGTTTTAATCTAAAACTCAATCGGTATTTTAAAACTATTCGGATATTTTTTAAAATTATTCGGATCTAATCAATTGGAAAACGTGCAGACTACTGCAAATTTATAATTCACGTAATTTTACTGTAATTTTAAACACTATTCAGTCCAATATAGAACATCTATCTTGCGTTCGTTACGTTTGCAGCGTCTGTTTGTCACAAATACCCGAGTAAGTAATAAGCAAGTTCCGAGTTTCTCGACCGTCAACGTATCCATGATGACTTTGACGTCAAAAACTTACAATTCAGATAAGCCGTCTACTAGTTTATCAGTGTATTATACGAAAACACGGATAGTTTTCATTATTGATGTGTAATCTACATTGATAGGTATTATAAAGAAGATAATTGTATGTTTGTAATGAATAAACTCAAAAATTACTGGACCAATTTTAAAAATTCTTTTATTTCTAGCATTCTATACTGTTTCTAAGTAACATAAACTGCACATATTTTTATTTCTATAATGATATACTCTATTACCCATACGAAGCTGGAAACAGTCGCTACTAAACAATATTTGTGTTGTATCTGAACTGTTTCTGATTTATGGAGTTCCCGTAAATCACGTGTAATATTATACAACACATTTTTGTCGTTCTATTTATAACGCCGACCGAATATAAACATTTTTTTGTTATTATTATAATATTGTCTCACTGTGAGTCTAAGTCATCCATATGTTAATGTGACGAACGATAAATTGGCCACTAATAAGATAATTGGGCGAGCTCTATACCAACGTAAATCAACATCTTAACAGCTGTGCCTACCAACAATCCCGTGGATTGGTCGTAATAGGTACTTAGAACCCTAAATCATTGATGAATATATTGATGATGTATTACGTATGTGTATAAGTAGCTACTATTTTATTACAAAGCAAAATATTTACTAATAATCATTTTAAATTTTGGTGTCAAATTGTAATACGATAGATAGAGCATGATGGTTTGGCTACAAATAGAATCTGATTAATGTACACGAAACTTAACGACTACAAAATTTTAACGATTAAATAGGTACAATGACAATAAACATCTGAGAGGTTGAAAAATCTTCAGGAGTGGCTAGTAATTGTTCTAAAGTGAAGTGGTGTTATATGTACGAGAATGTACCTAGGTAAAGCAACGTTACGTAACATTATGTAATATTAAAATTAATAATAAATGTAAAAAAATGTTAAACGATACCTATGGGTACATAAAAATAGTCATTTGTATCGATAACATCACCAGAGCAAAGTTTATTTGGTTTCTTGGTCACCTTAATTTGTGTCTACAATGATTCACTTTATTTCAAGTTTTAGACCGATTTAAAACAATACACCAATTACCGTTAAATTACAGAACGAATAGTAATAGAGGAAATTTATCGTTCCTCAGACATTTTATAACCTTTTTATTTATTTAATTGAAATCGATGACTCTCGTTCTTAATTGAACGCGAGAGCTCAATTAAATTTATTAAGAAATACAAACAAAGGGACGTTTAGTCTGTGTTATTGTTTAAAAAATATAAAAATAGTTTTATATTATAGGTATAATTAGTGTAAATAAACGAGATTGCTATCGATTATTTATTATTCGTAACTATGCAACAGCTGGACAGCCATATTTTTGGAAAAAGAATAGGTTTTAAGACACATTAGCGTTAAATACCTAAATAGCGTTAAATAAATAATGTTATCGATACATAAAAATCTATTACAAAAATGGTGTCAAATATTTTTTTCCATATTTTTATGGTGGGTTACACAAGTTTTGAGAGTAATTCACACACAAACAAAAACTTTATTGCAGAGTAGCAATGGTTAGAATTATTTATATTATAATTTCACTTAAGTGATTACGCATCAAAACGTCCGTATGTCAATTCGAGTCGCATCGATACCATCAGCATTATTTTGTCAACGCTTCACTGAGTTACACAAAATAAATGCTTTTTAGGTCAGCAAGCGATTGGGAAACGATCTGTCCATGTAGTAAAATATAAATAATTTGGTTGAAACAAAATGAGGCCCATTTAGAAACATGAGGGTAATAAAACTAGTGCGTGTCCTATAAATGCGGTCGCAGGGCTACGAATGGCGTATCCAGTGTGAGGAGAGCTCTAGGTGGTTGTGAGATGATCGGTCTCTCGGCGTATCTATGAAGGAGCGTAGGCGGCAAGGGGGGTCAGATTAAATTATGTAGTACACTGTAGTATTGTTTGTCGATATCAGTCGCCCAAATGTAACGAAACGTATATGAACTTAAAATTCTAGACGTATTCGTAGATGAAAGTACGTGCGCTGCGGGCTACTCGCTACCCGTGTACCGTATTGTGAATATCGGAGCCGATGTTCTGATATCGTCTACCAGTCTAAAAATGTCACAATTTACCTATATAATCCGACATGGTAGTGAATACTAACTAACTTATTAGCTTTATTTCATCAGCTTATTTTCTCTTTTTGTCGAAATGGGAACTTTTACTCACATACATCGTGTTTCTGATTACTTGCGAGATAACGTCAAATAAATAAGGCGAGTAAAAATGTAAATTAAAGGACTGCAACTTTTGAAATCATGGATGAGGACACTATATGTATGTTTGAACAACAAAAAATAATTAAAATGCCTGCTCAGTAGAACATTATTTTTGCAAGAAAAATTACATGTTGATGTTCAACATTTCAATAAAGTAGTAGACCTGAATCAAGAAGTAGAACAGTTATGGGTTACGAATGGTTATGATGTATTTAGTATTCCAATAACTTTACGCAATTAATGTCAATTCCATAAAACTGATTCTTTGCTTCCTGTCAATAAGGTAGGACTAAGACCCGGCAGGCTAGCTATTTGTACTTTTCGCCGCCATACCAGCTGTGGACGCTGTGGTGAGTATTTTCTTTCTTTACTCTTCTCTTTCCTCTGGATAACGTGTCAGTATTTTATTTCTTTCTTCTTCCTTCTTTCTATGCTCGAGCTCGTTGTTACTGCTGACTTTGATATTACTGAGGTTCTTGGATGACGGTAAACTTTTACCATCATTAGACTCGTCTACTCGATTGTAAGTTAACATAAAAGATGTCATATTAATGACATGTAATTTATATACCTATACGAAGATTGTATCGCAACTAGGTATATTTCAGATGTGACGGATGAAACATTAAAGCAAGAAATACCAGTTGCAGTTACAAAGTATTTTCTGTGTAAAGTAAGTATTATTAAAAGTAATGTGTTCAGAACATATAATACAATAATTATACAAAGAAAACCGTAGGTAAACCTATGAATTATTTGCAAAATTACGTTATTAACATTCATTTCTAATTAAATTATACCCAGTAATACCTACTGCTGTGGTATTTATAAATGTCGACATCCACTCATTGCGATTTTTTATTTGCCTGTAAAATACCTATCAGATGAAGTTTTTAGAGAATGTTAATTACCTATTTTCGCCACTGATGCGGCGTGTATTTATGTAGGTAGATACTTTAATTAATTCGCAGCTGTTCAATTATTGTCTTTTGACTGGCTCAAGATCACAACAACGTACCACAATTCGTATTATTAATTAATTATAAATAAATTGTTTAATTACTTTTGTAAAAAACATGTTAACGTCACCGCAACCCCATTCTCTCACTAAGAAGCTCCGAGCACACAGCAGCTCTTTCATTACAGCAAGTCATACATGAGGTTGCCGAGCTGGTCAAAAGGTAAGTAGATTTCAGACATAACATTATTTAGAAATTTGAGATACGCAGATTTCCTTTATTAGGTACGTTGTCTTTCATAGAAACTTCTGATTATTATTTTTAGAAAAAAAGATGCCTAATATATTTGCATTTATATATCCAAATGCAAAACTAACCAGAGGGGTAAACACGGAAGCATTATTAAAAACGGCCTTAAAGTAACACAAAAAAGTAACATAAAAAAGTCATGACGACTTATACTATTTAACATTTTACGTAATCCAGCCCGTACTTTGACCAGATCAACCTCTTAAATATTAAAATAATCTTAGGAATACAACAGCATATTCGTGAAGTCTAATGAAAGTTAAATAAGATTGATATGAATTTCTGACAAGGTGTGCTATGAAACGTTTCGTGCCACGTGATAATTTGACAACAATATCACGCCGGTATTTCCCAAATGCATGAATGTCATTTTGTTAAAATATTTAGCATTTGCGATAATCGATTTGTCCTCTTTAACAATGTAATAGCTACTTCATATGTTTTGTGGTTCGATTTAAACACTCTAGAAACTACCAGATTATTTATAACAGGCCTAGTTATACAGGTAGGTATTTTAAGCGGTAATTATTCAGAAGTATATATTAAAGCAGAGTATGAAATATGATAATAGTATCGTAATTAATTCAAGGAGATCGTGACGTCCCAAATAAATCTTTCTCGAGTCGTATATCAACTTTGTATTCTAATGCTAATTAAATTAACGCTTTCTTTTTCGTGGCAAACCAGAGGGGAGTGAATGAAATTCCAAAAAGTGTAAATGGATGTGTAGTGTATAAGTTATCGCAGGTCTCATTAAATACATTCTCAGCATTGCTACATAAACGTTCTCATAGCTCGGCTGGACGCCACGCTTGCGCCTCTACGGTCGGTTGCTAAATTCACCGGAAAAATTGTTTACTTTTTATATCTTTACTTTACCGCAATCATATTACGTATTCGAATACACGTTTTCAGTTATTTGTATTTAATTGTATTTACTTGCCTTTGTTAAAGTTTGAATTTTTTCAAACGCCGCGGTAATTTGCTCTTCATTTAAAATTTTGCACTGTTTCAAGGACACTATTTACAATAAAGATTTCTTACAACTGAAGCTTTTTTAATATGGTAAGACCCATTCAACTAAATACAATTTGAAAGAAAAATAGTATGATAGTAGCGAGAAGCAAAAGTAGGAGCGGAGCGGTAAGCATATCAATTTTGCGATTCACCTGACGCCTAATTTCAAAACATAGGGTAGATTACTTACAATTTTACAATAAAAACAGCTTTTTTAAAGGCAGTCGTTAGCAGTTAAAGAACAAAATAAATGCGACTTTATAAAAAATAGTGTGCTACGTGCTTGAGCTCTCTAATGAAGTAAACTTTAAACCATAAAAATATTAAACTCAAAACAAAATAATTAGGTATATCACACCAATTAAGTTCGTGTTTTGTATGTAACACTATCACATAAAGGAGATATCTAGAATATTACACATACAAATAACGTCATATAAATATTATAATTATTAACGTGTCATAAAATGTTTTAGTAACGACCTGTACCTTCATAATGATGAGTGGTTGGCCGTGCGTCGGCAGTGGCAGACACGTGTCATCTCAAGATATACACGGCACATTGTGTGGTAATTTTACTCGGCCATTTAATTGCCGTTTCACTTTATTCTGACAGTAGCGAGATTAATTTATAGGGACACCTTGAATTGCTAAGTTTTAAAACAATATAATTTATCATCATTAAAGACAGGCTAACTTGCGCATCGGAGATGAATAGCCACCCTGAAATATAATTGGAAATGTTTACGCGTACGATTAATTATAATATTTCGAAAGTAGGTATGAGTACTGGAACAGGGAGAAAGTTGTGACAAGTTCTAGACAGTTACCAGAACCGTAACAGAAAGATACGTGTTTGGGTTATGAAAACTTTTTGTCGCGCGTGACTATACAATATGTTTTCAATCTGTCCATCACCGACAGAACCATAAGTCCACAAATAAATAAATTTATTGATAGGATCTAAAAATAATTCAATGTAATAAATGAATAAAAAATCTGTAAAATATTTATTGTAACCAACTTTTAAGTAGGTAAAATTTTACGAAGACGCCTAGCAACAGACGCTTGGTTTTCAGGGCTCAGGCTCAAATTCGACGTGTGTATTACAAATTACATACTTGACATACATAGTTGCAAACTCGCGCGAATGAGTTACCAACTTTATGAATTATTTACCATACCTAGTTGATAACTTGTTCGCTATGAGAAGTTAGTAATCACAGTCATTCATTCGCTGGAAATATCCAGAACGCTCTGGATAGTATGAAAATGTGCGGAACGATTCATCGCCATACGCACGACCACGCGGTTAATCGACGAATTGTTTTCATACGATTCGCGACGATACGTACCGGCTTAGCTTACCGTTCTTAAAATTTAATGTATTTAATCAGTTGTTTACATGATTTTAATATTTCTAAACAAAATAGGAAATGCGGTAGACCTTAAAATTGTTAATATTGAGCTTTGTGATATAATTATGAGTAAAATTGGTGTAGCTGAACTATCGGTGCGGTAATACCTATTTTAATAGTGCGATCGCATGACATCTCGAAATATCTCCATAATCCCTATTGGATAACTGAAGAGGATTTTAGTGGGTAAGAATACCACCAGATAACTCTGAGGTTTTTATTTTAATTACAGATTTTATATACCTTTTATCAGCCGTAGATATCCGTGAAAAAATCTTACTGCATCGAAAGTTACTTCAAATCTTTTTTTTTAGTACCTAATAAGTGTGATAGGTTGAACAATATGATGGATGTACATACATACATGCGGTGTTTCATCTTCTTATCTTAATTTCTCTCGTGATTAAGTAGCAATAGGTATTTACACGTGTAACTGAAGTTAAACAGTCGTATTTAGAAATTATATTGAAAACATCCACAACTACTTTACATAGTCGATATTTCATTTCCTTTATTAAAGAGATATGTGATTGCATAATAAAATATTTCAGTATTTATGAAATTTAAAATTTTTTAGTCTGCTACTATTTTGTTCTTATGAATTTATTCAAACGTTATAGGTCACCTTAATATTTTTGACATTGGATACAAATCAAGAGCTCAATGTACAGCTTCATATTTACCACAGAGTGTTCTAGTATATTCCTCTATAAATATTAAAAGAGGGCGACTTATACATTTTTAATGGCGCTGACAACCAGTGTAACATTTTTAAAATTCAGCATAAAAAATCATGAAATCATTTGATTTCGGATGAATTTTAATAGCACCAACATGTACCTATAGTTATGTACTTATCGGTACCGACTGTATTTTTTTGTCTAATAAATCAATATCTTTTTATATCCTTAATTTAATTAAGTAGGTAGTTTAATTAGTATGCTTTAGAGCTATAAAAATATGTATAGGTATACTCAAAAGCATAACAATAGTAGGTATGAGACGTCGGTTTAAACTTTCATAACGCGAACGATCTATGTTTAAACTTCTGTATCATTATATTACGACATCTTCAAAACCAAAAAACAAGAAAGTCTGGATCAACATTGTTTTCTGCATTTCCTCCATACCATTTAAAAATAAGTAGTTCCAGTGAGTCTATAATCTGAAATCATTAATAATGTCGTAGCGTTAAGTGACGGGAATGTTATGCGACAGGAGTCATCCAAAATATGAAATGAGTTAAATCGCAGTTAACAACATAATGCTTGCTTTTAGATTTTTTGTCGACACGATGCGACGCCGAAACGGCATTTCCTGTCACAGAAGTGGATGAATAATATAACTCAAATTAAAACCTTATATCCCTACGAACTAAGTTCCGATTACAATAGTCGTGCGTAGGTATATATATTTAGCTTCTATAAAGTAGCGATTAATTGTGATGTAAAGTCCTTTATATTTCTGTTGTTGTTCTCCGGCACGTCATTTATAAACACTATACTAAAACGGCTCCATACGGTTGTCATTAAACATAACCACAACTTTCTATAAATAAATTCACGAATACCGAGGTTTAACCGCCTCGGAGCGGTACGGAATTAATCGCATATATTAAATTTGAAGAACATGGAAGGAAGTGTCCAATTAGGCAGAGCTTAGGCATCGTAATGCGATAATTCCGCGAGCCAATTGATTTCACGTCTGTAGATAACTGGGGGATGTTGTCTAGTGCCCATGTTATCAGATCGACGTGTCGCAGTCGCCACAAGCCGCCCACCGTGTGAGAAGGCTGTACTCGCACTGGAAGTTTTTCAATTATGACAATTGTTTGGAAAAATTAAAACATATTTTTTAGAAGCTGTGTATTTACGTAAATTTTGCTGTTAACCGACATGGAGTTCCAATATTTGGAGCCATGCTTGTCATTAATTGCATTGTCACCTCTGTACTCAAGTAAAGCAGATTACTTGTAATTTGTAAAAAATATTCTAAAAGATTCCGTTACATACCTTTAAACAAGTTTAAGAATAAAAAAAACACTTTAATATTACGTTTTTTTAAATAGGCGATAAATAAAAATACTATTATCGAAAGAAAACACTAATTGAAATGAAATAAAACATATCGTAACTACATATTCTTAAATGCATTTAAGTATTATATTAATTAACGTAGAGTATGAAAGACAGTTGTACAATGTACGATAGCTGTTACGATAGCTGTTGTACTATGAAAGATATTTCTTTTTATTAGATTTACAGCATTTACTTCCTGTCCCTTAGATTTGTTAAAAGTAATAATATTCTGTGTCTCTAAATAAACTGTAGGTACCAGATAATTTAAAACAGCATTATATTAATAAAATCAAATAACTATCTTGGGAGCTGATGAACCTTAAAACGTGTTGGATCTAGCGCCGAAAGCGATAAGTTGGCAGCAGTGATTATGAGTAGCCCATACAACGCGACGTTTAATTTCATTCTCGTTGTTCTCCTACACGAAATTTGGAATAAATTTTTATTACCTTACCTTTTTCGTCTTCCCTACTGATTAAGCCACATAAACAAAGACATTCGGGACTTATACGCCCGAATAATTTGTATTTACAACAAGAAACATTCAATTATGCTAATTTTTATGGCTACTTACGGAGTGTATCGACTTATAAAGCCGAACAAACGTTCCGCTCTAGCTTCATATTTTACAACCATAAAAAACGTATATGGAGCAATATGTGCATAAATGTCAATATTTATCCAACATGTAGTCGCGGCTGGGGAGCTGCGCTCGATTTATAAGCGACATTTAGGTCCTAAGCAGCTACGGAGGCCGGCGCGCACAGCGGTATGCCCCGCGTTATAACGTCCAGCATCGTTATTGCCGATTAATTATCTCCATTTCAATAAAACATATGCCATCCAGATGAAATTGTGTAATTTTAGTCGATACGCCGTCACTAATAAGACATAACTGCGACTGCTTCTTTTGTGTTGGCTCGTATGATCATAAAATATTATTGGAAACGAAGTTTAATCTCAACTCGCTATCTAGCCCCATCTCATTCGTAACCGGTTTATGTAATGCATCTATCTCTTTAGACGATAAGCGATCATACTAAAAGCTGTATTTTTATGTTTTAATAACCAGAATTTTTCTACTTATTAAATTATTCTACCAGTTCGTGGTTTCATCGTTTTTAAGATTAATTAATATAGAAACGAAACAAGTTTATAACCGTAGAAAAGTTACTGTTTGGAAATCATATCGCTTTAGTAGATTGGTGCAATGTTACAGCGTACAGCTGAAAAACTTAATAATAATGTTTAGATATCTAATCAGTTTCTTGAATTTTACATGCTGGGCTATTACCTACTGACTCTTGAATTTCATATTCTTATTTTATTAATTTTATTCGACTGTCGCTTAGTAAATAAAATTAGGTTGTAGGTAGTTTCTTTTTATTTTGCTAAACGATATTTACTTATTGATAGGTAGACCTGTATAGGACTTCCTATAGGTATACATAAATATTAACATCTAGAAGTTAACCAACTTAGGAATTTTATATAACAATTTTCTCATGAAAAAAAAACAGTTTCTTCTGTAATCAAAAATCCCTATATTTATATAGTTAACTCATACGTGCTCGCGTTTGACGCCCAAGTAACAGACTGAAGACAGGCCCGGGGACACGCCAGTGAAAGCGCACCTAATATCGTGTACTGCTAAGTATTTATGTGTCATTAATGCAGGCTTGTTAATAACGACACATCACGTCGCTGGTTCACAAGCCACCAGGATCAAGCCACACATTTATATTCCGTCAGGTCTGTTGTGGCGCATGGCGTTTAGATTTGGATTATGCTCGGTCATTGTCATTCTACTAACAACTTGTAAATGTTTCTGTCAATTGGGAAACAATAATGGAACGATTTATGGACAGGTACGCTTATCGTTTGTTGATTGCACAGAAACGTTTGGGAGTTGGGTATGTGAATTTGAAAACAAGAAGATATTTGTTACTTTAAATTAGGACGTTGATATTGGAAACAATGTTCTCGAAGTGTTAGGTTAATCTTTCACCAAATATCATTAAGTATTCTTCTTCTTCTTACAGTGCATCTTCACTACTGAAGGTTGGCCGTTAGTTTCTGGAACTTCTCTCTGTCCATGGCCAGGTGAAATAGTTTTTCGACAGAGGTGATGCCTGTCCATTCCCTTATGTTCCTCAGCCACGACTTTTTCCGACGTACAGCGCGCTTCTTGCCTTCGACCTTGCCCATAATAATAAGCTGGAGTAGATTGTATCTGTCGTGC
>DWJQ01000146.1:0-17748 GCA_018248915.1 Hesperia meskei straton | reverse complement strand
AGTAGGTATATAAAATTCTCGTGTCACAATGTTACAATACCTTACTCCTCCGAAACGGCTTTGCCGATTTTTAACAAATTTTATATGCATATTCAGTAGGTCTGAGAATCGGCTACTATCTATTTTTCATACCCATACGTGATAAGGGTTGTTCACCCTTAACATTTTTAGCTAAACAACGTTTGCCGGGTCAGCTAGTAAATTAGGTAAAAATTTCGGCATACTTCAAGTTCTATTTCTGGGGCCGACAATTAAGTTATACGCATTATTTGTGATTGTAATGTTGGTATTGATAACCATATCAACTTAGTTATCAACCTCAAATATCATTTTAATAAAAAAACCGTAACTTTAAATACATAGGTACACGAAGCATCAGAAATATAAAAGGATTTGGCACCAGCCTTAATAACCGATGTTTGGGGCTAAAGGGGTAAGAATAATGAATGCGGACCCAGATTTGATTCCCGTTTGACACGTCGTTAAAATGCAAATTCTAATATGAGCCATTACATTCAGTCAAACGTAGTTAGTGGGACGGAGGAAGCGTTTTGTTTAGGGGGCTTATCTAATATTGTGTTCATTTGCATAATATGAATGAATGAGCGATAACTTTATCTATCACAGCCGTTTACACGATCGTAGCAAATTAAGGAACAAAACGCTTCAATTTTGTGGTTCAACACTGTTAAACTGTAAGCGTTACTTTTTAGTGTTAATGGCCGTAATAATGTTAACTACCTGCGGTTGCTTCGCTTCGTCAAATCAACATTGAAGGCTGACTAAAACTTATAGAAGTTTTGGATAGTCTATATACTTCTATAGCTTTCCACCTAAAGCTGATTAACTTAATAATTCCTGATACCTAATGCCTTCAAACAAACAATTAAAAAAGCTTTTCATTTCTATGTGTCTGTATCAATAATTAATAAGTTCTAACACAAAGTTGCCATTTTCAATTTTTTGCTTCACTTTGGCACGCAATTAAGTTAACGATGGCGTCCCGTTGATTAATAGCAATTAATTACAAGTTCATAATTAAAACCCGCTCATTTTTCCTCATTAACAATCATACCAACTTACAGGAAAAAAACAAAATGGCTAATCGCGGTTGTTGCGCCTACGCACGGTTGGTAGCAACCGGTATAGGAACATTAATTCGAGCGTTGTGTGCGGCCGGTATTTATGAACACCCGCGGCCCATGATAGCCTGGTACCGGTAACACTACACCGCCGTGTTGGGAGATTAATCCTGGTTTTGTACGTTTGTCCGTCCGTCTGACGGCTGCCATCTTTCATTGCTGTGCGTATCTTGTGTCCCAATGGGATTCGGTGCACAGGATTTTTTATATCTGATAAATAGTAGTACCGAAACCAGTTACGAAAGACAACTTATTCTGTTGACATATTAGCTTTAAAATTTGCCGAGGAGTTTCTTTCATCGCTCCTTTTCTACGATAAAGTACCATTCCAGTACGATAACAGAAACAAAACATGAAGTGCCCACGTGTTTTGATGAAATAATAGTGAATTTAACATACACAACAAGTTGATAAATTTATCGTATTAATTGTAAGCAAACCGTAATAACTCATGAGATAAGCCATAGAACTCTGACATCCCATCCATCCTAATTTAAATATAATCAGAAAAACTTCGTTTAGCTAATTAATATGTCATGTTTTTAAACAGTAGATAGTTGTTCGTGAATGAACAATACATGCTCTTTAAAATTAGTCCGCACTAACAAATTACGCAGAAAATATCATACATACTGGCAACAAAACTAAAAAGCGCGCCAAGCACGACTATACGTGTATCATCTTTGTATCGCCAGGCGAAAATTAATACCGAAAAGGAAAAAAAATAAGAGAGCGTTATCGAAAACGAAGTCGATGTCATCGTCCTATGCACAGATCATTCGATACTGAGGCGAGTGCGCGCGGCCGATAGCATCGCATTTCAAACATACTTCTACACCTGAGCCGGGGGAATCTCGACCTTATTGCAACGCGATACATCCTATCGACGATACACGAACGTTTTCTGAAATTAAACCCGTAGGTATGTGAAAACGGGGTTTTTAATTAAGGCGCCGAGTCCACCAATCAGTCAAGTTACGATATGTCAGAATGTTTTGAGAGGCGCATGTGTAACCGCAGCCGAACAGACGGGGTTGCGATGTGAGAAAATAAAAACGTTTTGTTTTGAAGTTGTTTATCGATTTGTGAAGGTATTTTACAATTCAAAACTTTTCAGTGTAAAATTACAGCTTCGCTTTTAAAATTAATACTTATGTCAAATACAAATACCGTTATGCTATAGGTAGGTACTGTTCTTGAAATATTTATACATCTTTATTTAGGGAAACCAGAAGCCATCATTCAATTTGTTTCATATTTAAATTCCGATTCCATTAGACAATACAGATCGTTAATGGCAATTTGGGTATTTTCAGCATAATTTCCTAATTTTACGTTTGTTAAAAATCGGTGGAAAACAAAAGATTTTTAATATACCCCACCGATAGCCTGCAATGGAGAAGTCCATAAGCGATCGTTCTTATGAGTGCAGACAGACGGACTGCAAATATTTGAGAATAAAAGATAAGGAAAAGCCTCAAAAAGGTATACTGACAGGAATTATTTTGTAACTGCATGCACAGGAATGCGGCTTTCAATTTGGAATAAAAAAGACTGATTAAGATCGCAAGATGACGTAAAATCAAATGATTCATAGAATCAGAAAATTTTAAAACAGTTCATTTTTCTACTTACTGTTTTTAAATAGAGACGAAAAACATAATATTTAATTTCAAACTAATTTATGTTGATTACTTTTTGACTAAAGTTTAACTTGATTAATTGAATTTAAGAAAAATATTTAGGCGTGGATTATCCTAATAAATTTATTGTTATGAAGCAAAAAAGAGGATTACAGGTTATCACAGGTTAATTTATCTGTGTGTTCTGTGGACAAACAATAAGGAGTAAAGCTATAAATAGATGGTACACTTTAGGAATGACGTAAAAACTACGCCGGTAAACGAGCCGTAATTGTCAATCACGGCCAGTTCCGGCACCGTACGAGTGAGCCGTACAGCCGTACAGCCGTACATTGAGGATGCTGGTCGCGCGCGCCGCCGGCCTGCAGCTAATTGTTATTTGAATAACTACGTGACGACCGCCAGCGATCGCCACGCGCGCCGAATAACAACCTTAAAGGTTATTAAAACGATATAACGCCACCATTCATCTTTGTTTCATTACCGTACGATCGGAGGATGTTTTTATTTGACACCGCGATTATTGTGTGCGTAATTCGCGATTACCAACGATTTCACGATCATGGTTTGACAAAATCGTATTTTGATGTAATTTTTAAAATTATTGTATATTCATAACATGTTTTACAAAGAAATTATCGAAGCCAAAGAAATTTTTATATCCAACTTGTTGACACAATAAACCATCCTCTACAATGCATTTACGACTGTCAATTACTTTAAAATACCGTTGAATGATGTAGGTACCTACAGGAAGTTGATATTTGGCAACAAAACACGAGGAAAGCGGTAGACGGCTAGTGTATCTTAAAGGTGGTCCGTGTGCCAAGATTTTTGAGTGCTGGCAATACTGCGAGTACCTAATGTCACTTTTGGCGCGGATTCAGTCCGTCAACATGATACGCACGGTGTCATCGCATTTCAAATTAGGATTAACCTAGATGTTCTACACCTGTGCGTATGTCAATAGTTCGCGTGTTTTTTTTTGTTAACG
This sequence comes from Hesperia meskei straton, assembly GCA_018248915.1. Taxonomy (NCBI): domain Eukaryota; kingdom Metazoa; phylum Arthropoda; class Insecta; order Lepidoptera; family Hesperiidae; genus Hesperia; species Hesperia meskei. The sequence continues at coordinate 13,969 of DWJQ01000146.1, read as the reverse complement.
CAACGCCATCTATAGAATATAAGCATAACTTAGTGAAGGTGTCCAGAGACATATTAAATTTCAGATCAGGATTCTAATTGAGCGGTCGGCGGTCATTATCTGTGTGTCGGTCGTAAACCGCGCGTTTTACGATGGCGGGCGAGTCGCGCGCATTAGCCGTAGGTACGGAATAAATCAGGTGAAACACAAATATTACTGTCAGTGCAGAGGGCGTCATAAACGGGCGGAGGTATTCGCAATTATTTATCCCGACCGAAATAGCTGCGCGCGCGCCGTTAAATGCAGTTTTGCTTTTCGCGAGTAATCTGTGGATTAACGTGGAATTGATGTCGGCGCGTTTTTGGTCCGTCTTGCGCATAAATAAGCGTAATGCCGCGATGGTCGCCAAAGCGCCCCGTCGTTCTCCTTTCGCGGTACTTGTCGCGGTTTAATTATCTCTCAGTCTAACTGCGCGACATTTAGCAGTAGGTATCAACTTATTACATGCAAATGAAGGCGTCTGCATTCGGATGTGCATAATAATACTTAAAATTGTCGGGTTATTCCGCATGTCTTAAATCCACTGTTTATATTTCTTAATAAGTTAAAGTTTCAAATAGATATACCTAAATAACCCTAGTCACTCTATGATACTATTATGTATGATATTCTTAATCTTTAAAAGCTCTCGTGTCGCATGTCGGCAATAGGTTTCTTAGCTCAACCAGAGGGCTTAAAGAGTTCCTAACTCCTCACCAACTAACTTCTACATATTTGCTGTCCTGAAAATCTGGAGAATCAGTCAGCAAGCAAGCCAGCATCTTTTCTCCCTTTTTTATTCTACCTACTTTTTAGGCCGGCAACGTTTTGCTGACTCTCCATGACTGACGATGACCAGTATGTTATTATGGTATGGTAGACTTATCTACTAATTTGTCGGTCAGTCGGTAATTTATATGAAATAGTCAGGCCAAGATAACCTAACAGGAGTTAAAAAATCGACTGGCAAGGTAAAAAAGCTCCAAACCTAACTCTAACTACTGATCGGTAACTGTTTCACTTACCATAACATAAAAAGTAATTACAATATTGGCGATCAATATGAAACGGCGGTGTGACGTCACAGTTTATTTGTGAACGGTTAGGACTAGCGCCCACTCGTGGCGTGGCGAGGAACTAGATACTAATTTTAAGACCTCACACCATTCTGGACTGCATGTTGAAACATCCCAGGTTCATTTACCAGCGAGGCGGTTTGAGTAATGGATTTAAATTTCCGATTTGAGCGTCATTTTTAGGAAGATATTTTAATAACTCTTGTTGACTGGACTATTAAGTGGCAACAACTAATAGAACTAACCATCACAAACAGTCCGTGCACCACTCCACATCGCTATTAACGAACTAATCAACTAATATTCCAACGACAGACAGTGGCTTGACTAACCATCCTAGTCCCGATTTAAATCTTGTTGGTCGGTTACAGATGTCATGGGCGGCAGCTGAACGGTGGTGCAGCATGCTCGCTTCCCAACTGAATTTCAGAACAAAAATATATAAAATAAAAAAGAATTATTTAAAAAAGTAAAACCGTCAGAAAACTCCGTGTATCGAACCTACATCCAATCTTCTTAATCTTGGACGATAAAGCGCACTAATTTAATACAATCCTATTCACTTTTGATTTGAAGACACCAACCTTTATTACATGAATAGCTTCGCTGTAAGCTGGGTGGTATGCACCATCCTTACCACGTATGCGCCGTGTCCATCACAGGCGGGTGTAAACACCGACGCCGCGCGCGTTTATTTTTAATTGCGGCACCGAGTGGTGCCAGTGTGTAATTGCAATGCAACTTTCAACCGGCAATTCGTCAGGAAACTAAATGTAACTAAGTCGACCACATACCCGCGCTGTTGGAATTCTGAGGCAATGTGAGGTGTGTTTGAGGAGGTCACTGGTTATTAAACTGCTTAAACAAGTCTGCTGGTAGCAGTAGCAGTAAATGCAATCTTAAAGTGTAACTAGGAAAAGAAGCACCTTGAAAGATTTTTTACGTTTCTTCCATGACAATTCTTGATAGGGATTCGTTGAAGCGATGGCGTAGTTTAAACGGAAAGTGTTTTAAAAACGGAGAAGGTTTAGCTTATTTAAAAAATTTGGCAGCAGCTTTCAATGAGATCGTGGAGATGGAGGCAATAGCCTAAGATTAGGTTGGCGTCATGAACTAAGGAGCTGGATACGAATAGCTTTTAACACAAAACTTGATGTGAAAAATAAGCATTAGGACGATTGGGTTTTAACTATGGTTATAGGGTAAATGTCGGTCATAACGCTCTTCAAACTTCAAACCGTACAATTAACTACAGCTACAACTGAACCTATTAATTTTTCTAAAGTTTTCACATGAAACAATAAATTGAAATGCTCCGCTCTTCTTGTAACCCGCAAGGATTAAAACCAATCCGCTATCGAACAGCCTGAGCGTACTTCCCCTCATCCCCTGAAGTTAAGACCGACACAAGAGAAGTTAGGTTGCACCACACAGCTCTATCTTCAAAACCGAGGATTTGGCGCAACAAGACGACCACGCAAGCCGGGGATAATTCCCCGGCTAACATTTCAACTTTCGCACCGAGGGAGGTCTTAAGACCAAATATGTAATTTGGGAAAGTGGCAACACGCATCGTCACGAGCGTGCGCTATCGGTGTCAGCACGCCACGGGATCATGCGAGCGCGTGCGCTGCGCTCAAGATCCTCAAGTTACCCGCAAGAATTGTTCCAATTTTGATTTTTTGTTTGAAAATCGAATTGGAACGTTTGCATCGTTTCATGATGTTGAATCCCTATTTGTTAATAGGACACCCGCACGCAGGTATTGCTGGCGCTTGCAAAGATTTACTTCTGATTAGGTAGATACTATTGTTAATATCTCGGGTCTTAAAGATAGACAAACAACAGTTTTTAAAATAAATGTAAAGCGATCTTGTAAGTTAAAAATGCCCTGAATATTATTTTTATCGGCCATATGTCATATTTATTAACATTAATCAGTAACTTTTTCGCAATTCAATCGTGATTGTTTTTTGCAATGCATTTCTGATATTTCATTTATTTGATAATAAAATCTTTGAATACTACTTAAGCTTGATTTCTTTACTATTTTTCAATCATATTTTATTATAATAAAATAAATAAAATTCACACGGAAAACTTTTCGTTTAAAACAATTTTCCAATAGCCGCAACATGGGTCATACATCAAAGGTTCGTCCGGCGTCCGCCAGGGGCGCTGCGATCGGCTGATTGGTGCCACTCTTTTGTCTTGTTCTAATTTTATGGAGTGCTAAATGGTCGCGGGTGTCGCGACGGCAACCGTTAAAATGTAAATTTATGCGAAATCATAGAGATTTATGGCTCCGGAGTAATGACGTACAAACAGTTCGGGGAACGCCGGCCGCCGCCACCATCTTGAAGGATTGAGGTCATCTGCTTGTTTTGAGACATTTAAAATAATATTATCTTTATATTTTGTTGCACGACACCTAAACGTTTTATCGCTCTTTACAAAAGTACTTCATCACATTACTTTTCAGCAAAACAATTTATATGTGCAAGCTTATGACAAAACATCGTTCTAGTTGAATAGATGTCTAATTGGCTCAGTCAGTTCAATTGAGACCATTGCAAAAAAGACAATATCAATGAGTAATTCATAGCTTTCTATAATTTATCATTTAACATTACATTACCGGCTTTTTATCAAAACAAAGTGTCATCATAATAATATCTCATCACTAAAAGGGTCGTCCTCATAATTTCACTGTCTTCTTTAGCCGTAAATAGTTATAATTGGGTTCCACTATTTTTAGCAGCGCACAGACGAGGCTCAAAGACATAAATAAATATATAAAAAGAAAAAATAATATAAATACCGCACGGTCCCACCACCTGCTCCGTATGAAAGTACCAGGTTACTATAAATATTAAAGAGATGGCGAGCGCGCGCCGCATTTGCATACGATGTTCAATTACGATCCGGGAATATGGAATGTATTATAAGCAGCTCCTACATTGTTATGCTTTTCGGGTGGAACCGCCTCCGCATGATTGTTTCCACGTTCAAGATGTTCATGTTTTTTGCATGCACACCCGCCGTGGCGAGATAATTTCCCTTTTGCATAAACAAGACATGTCCACCGCTTTATTTTGCGAATACAATATTATTAACTAAGCCCCCAAAAAAGGTAAAAACGAAGGTTCTTTTCGCCCAAACGGAGCGACGCTCTACACAACGCCATCTATCGACGAATAGCGGTACAACCCAGAAATCGATTTCTGAATTCAAAATTAATTCAATTATCTGTAAGTGTTCTCTGTGAGCCACTTATTAGTGCCCCGAGCAGAGTAATTTGAATAAGGCACGCTCGATTAAAGTCGATGAACACACCCGAGGCTAGATTTCTTTTGAAATTACTTGTGGTGTGTACGAGCGACCGCACCGCTCGGTTTATATCTTTCTAGTTTCTCGTTAGGACTATTTTACTGCAAATCCGTTTGTCATTATTTTCCTTTTTTAAAACCTCCTAACCAGCTACAACCTCAAACGTCCGTTCGAAACCACAAGTTTCATACGTGTCACTGGCAGTAATGGTATACGAGTTGCCAAAATAAAAAATAAATATACGTTTGTCGCCCGCGAACAATGACACTCGAGGCAATAACATTTTTTACAATTGGTTACATTCATATTGCGCAGTAATTTCTTACGGTCAAATAAACTATTGAGTAAAGAGCAATACTTAATATTGTGAATACACACAGACATAACATAACATAGCCTCAAGGTTCAGGTGGTATTTATATAAAAGATAAAACACAGTATTATTGTTATTGAGCCGATAGATCGACAATGGTATTGATTAAATGGTTACACAACGGCACTGCTGCGTAATCTGCGTGATTATTTCAAATCACCGACACATTACATTAGAGGTAATCTCTTGTAATGGCCGCCGTGAACGCGTCTATGAGTGGTGTTGCCAGTTTACCGCGCCGCGTTGCATTCATTGTGGGAAATCGAAACTCCATTGTTTGCACACCATTTTTGTCCGTAAATTACCTTTATTTGATTTAACAAAACGTTAGATTAAACTGAATAATGAACATCGTAAACATTTTAGAGTCGTCATAAAATGGAGGCACATCGAAGTCGAAGTCGTAAACTAACAGTGGGTGGTAAGAATATTTTGAGTAAAAATACTTGTAAGTGCAATTATTTATGTAAAATTATTCTTAACATTTTTCAAAATTACGACCTCGCAAATGGAATGGATATTGACAGCAAGGCGGGAAGGCGGGAAAGCGCAAAGATGCCATGACACTTTTTTTACTTTTTAAATCGAAGTGTCACCGGGGACAGCCGAGCGCGTTTTATGCCTTTGTCAATATTTTATTTTATTATTTTTTAGCCGCGTTTACTCGAATCATTTGCGTTATCGAAGTATCTCTGCCTCATTTGTCAGGGAGCTTTTGCAAGCGTCATAAACTAAGAATTCCGTTGTATTTTCCTGTTTGATAAACCGTGACAATAGCTTTAAAAGTTGAAGTTTCGCAGCAGAAGATTGCAAGATAACGTATGTTTCAATTTTATTGTTAAATTAAAAATATGAATCGGTGTCGCAACCGCAAGCGGGGGTTTAAAGAGCCTTGCGCTGTCTCATAATTAATATCGAGATGTATTTATATTAATACCCACATTACACATATTCGGTGTGCGGTTTTTATTTTCCTTAAGACGTCCGGATTATGTCGCGCCGCGATCCGAGTTACGGGGCGGGCTCGGCAAAATAAAACGCGCTTCGGAGACCGTAGCGAAAAAGCAATAAGACGCACGTCAGAAATAACTTGAATTACAATTTTAATCTTGTCAAATCCCGGTTTTTATTGTGATCGGACGGACCGAAGACGGGGACATAATTTTCGTTTTCAAAGATTATTTAATAAGGAGTGTTCCACAAGAAATCATATTAAGGACGAACGGAGTCGGGCCCTCGTATAAATTCGCGATTTTTACAACTCTCATTATTATTTTTGTACGTTCGAAACGAGCGCTTATGAATAAAAAGTCGATTTTATTGCGATGCAAAAATATTGTTGAGCGACAAAAAGAGCGGAGTCTGCCCACGTGTGGGATGACGGACGCTGCTCGGTAGCCCAGTACCTGGGGCCCGGGACCCAGGGGCTCCAGTGAGATCTTTACGAATATTACCTACAATATCGCTATCGCCTATCGCATCGGGTCCGCAGCGCCCGGCGGACGATTCGGCCGTACAACAACACGAAGATGAGCGATACAGATTAAGAAATTCCCATCGACACCGAACAATAGGAATTAACCGCGTTCCTTACGTGCCTGCTCTATTACGAAACGGCCGTTCCTCATCCGTACCGTTTTTGTGTTAGCGTTTATTTTAAGTAGATGGATATTTTATCAAATTACTATAATTTTACTCAAACAAAACTACGAGCTGTCAAAAGTGACGTCGGTAAATCATCGGCTTGACCCTTTTTTGTAGCTCTAATAATTTCGTTAAGGGCTTTTTAAACGAGCCGCATATTTGAAATAGCTGCTGGTACTTTATGGTATAAATCGGTTTTATAGGAATTTAAATGGCTCAGCCCCAGAGCTGAATTAGAATATTCTAATTGCCGCGCGAGCATCCCAGCTATTCGACTTGAGTTAGTTTACTTCCAAACTTACAGCGATCTTAAGACCTTGCTACACGTTCCTGCCTAATTATTAAAATTAGTTTTAATTAGAATTTTTAATTATTTAATTAGAACTTAGAAAAGTAACAAATAGGTATATTGACACATTTATGAAAGTAGGCATTTATTATTATTTCACAATACTATTGTTGTAACCTTGAACCTACATAGAATTTTCTCAAAATGTAATTTTACTTTGTGATTATTATTGAAAATATGATTTAATAATAATTTTTAATATTGTTTATTTATTAAAATATATAAAACTTAAATATACATTCATTTTTACTGACATATTAACAATTAATTATTAATTTACTTTTAAATTATTATATTATGTATGACTCTCGGCGATAAGTAGGTACATATTGTTTTGTGTTCGTGTAAAAAACCTTCTAAATAATCTGGCTTGCTAGGAGATAATAAGTTTGTAGCTACATACAGCCGTTGTTTTTCCAATAAATAAAGCTGGTAACGGTGATATGATAAAAGGAGCAAACGTCGAAATAGGTGATCCGCAGCGGAAACTATTAAAGAAAACGCCAAGATCCGACAGAGCGGTCGCCGATAGCGCGAGATTTATCATCCCCTCTCATTATTCATACCTCAACAAAGAGGAGCATAAATTACGCGCCCCGAAAATATCTAAATCCTAATCCATTCGCCTCGCTTGTCCCCGACTGAATCCGATTTTAAAATATTTATGAAAAGGCAAACAAAAAAACGAACAAGACGACGGGCAGAATCAAAAATAATAATAAAAAGCGGCCCTCGAGAGCGAACGCTCGAAAAAAGTTAAAATGATCGTAGGGCATCGAGATGTGATGCTTTTTTTCTCCACGTATACCCAGATTCATTAGATCCGTTTCAATTCAGTCCGGATTAGTCGGAGAAAGGTCTCTTGATAAAATGCTATGCTGGTTGATTTATGGCAGCCATTTTTGGGACGTCGCCTGTAATTAAACGTATCTGGATCTATCTCCGTTTTTACAGGTGAAGGCTCCGGGCTCCTGGCTCCTGGCTCGCTGGGCAATCGGGGGTTACAGATAGATTTTGTGTGGAACAAGCACATTTATGACATTTCTGAGGAAAGATTGCGTCAAGTTGTTCCCGTGAGTGCGGAGATACATCAGAAATCAGATGTCCGTCACATAAACTCCAATGATGTGTAAAGGCCTTCTACCTTAATTCGTTTCCATTACACAGCTTTTGTTTTTGTTTAAGATTAGGTACTACTATTAACATCTAATGAAAACAAGTTTTTAAACTACTTGTGTTGTTAAGTTTAACAAATAAAGAATATCTCTAAGCATCAAAAAGGATCACAATCCTATCAGAAATTTGTGACACGTTGCTTTCGATGATTTGAGATACAATAGCTTATTTGGAAGCTACCCGTTCTATTCTCTTTACTTGCTCATAAAATACAAGATTCCCTAAAGCAAAAAGTTTCACATCAGAATTAGTACATGAAGCAGAACTAGTCTTACGTAAAGCATCTATTGTAACTACTTATAAACGGTCAATTAATGGAATACAGGAATAAGTCTACCGATTAAAACTATTTTAATTTGATAATCGCAATGTTATTATTAGTTCTCTTATCACTTTGTTTTGACTACTTATTTGTAGTTTTTGTTTTGTCTCGTCCATAGCCGGCAGCATAATAAATGGAGAACTCTAGCTTAAAGCGGCACAAAGTTAACACAAGGTTAACACAAGGACAACACAGGAACACTTAAAACTTCCACATCAACAAATCCGATCGTGTCCACGCGACGCGGCTTTGTAGGTCAAAGTACCAGCGTGGCCAAACAGCTCCACGTGCGCGGGCAGTGCTAGTGACAGCTCCCAAATTAGTCACGTGGCCGTTAATAGCGGGGTGGGTGCTGACAGTTTTTTCCCCGATTCCCGCGTGTTCACAACAGTTGGCCGCCATCGATCGGCGGACGGACGTAAATACGCCGTTACTCATCGCGTCGGTTCGCGCACTTCGCACGCCCTCGTCTCGGCTGGTTACCATCGATTTTCAGGATGGCCCGCCGCTGCAGTGTTTGGGGTAAACAAACGCTGCCGGTGCTTTGTCTTGCACTCCGCGGCAGGTACACACGTATGTTGCTACTCGAAGAGGTCTGGGTGGATTTATGTATCTGATCTCACTGTATTTATTTAACTGACTACACCTTTGGATTTTACACCTTTGTGTTCGCAGGGCAAATCTAGTAAATATTCCTAGCATCGATAAACAAATCAGTATTATAAATATACAATATTTTCAGGAAATTTAGATCCCTGTGAATTGGAAAAGTTAGATAAAAAGCTGTAAGTAACTCAACAGCAGCCATATCTTTCCATCTGTTTACTTTATCGCTATATCTGAAAACGTTCAGCTGATTAGACATCTTTTTGTAAGCAGACTTCAGATATAGAAAAAGGTGTCCCAAACAATTGCAATTTCATAGAATAGATAAGAAACAACAGTTCATTGCTTTATTCTATGGGGTCAAAGTTAGTCAATTAGGATGAATATTGTATATTGAAAGCCGGTGTCCCTTTAGAACTGTACACTGGCAAAGTATCATGAATGATGTACAAATTTTGGGTAACGTGTAACAAGTTGATATCATTTACAATAATATTTTCAAATGAGTTTCTTTTTTCCTCAATGTTGCAGGAGTTTCGCTGACGGTCGAAATATGAACTTATACAAGTATCGCTAGCATCAACAACTAGTCATCCAATGGTTTAGCATACAGGTCGTGGTCGCCAACATCCCTCCAATGTTTGGGGCCTCATGCCGGCGTGCGGGCGCGCGGGTGTGCGTGGCGGCTCGGGGGGCGCACTGCTCGCTGCTCGCTGCTCGATTAGCGCGGCCGGCACCGCCACGCCGCCTGATTGGGCCATCCATCACCGCCGCCCCCGCGCGCCCGCACCCCACCCCCCGGCCCTCCGGCCCGCGACCCTGCCCTTGCAATCCCAACCTTCGCGCCGAGACGCTGAGCTCAAAACCACGCGCCGGCCCGGGCTCGTTTCCACCGACGCGTTAATGCCGCGACGCGCGCAAGGCGAAGCGTATTTTTAAGACGGATACTTAGTGCGTTACATTATTATAGTTTCGTTTTTTTGTGAGTCGCGGGTGTAACCCACCCGGCCGCGTATGGCCGCCGGGTCGACGCTCGGCTCCGGTTATGATACCGACTGCCTCGAGATTTTTGATTGAGGTTTTATTTTATTTGGCGCGACGTTCGCCCCGATTACGTTTCTCGTATTCGTTTACCGGTCGGCCGGTTTTTGTTTCGACCCGTTTCATTGTTCGTAACGAGATCGATTTTAGCGATAAGCGAATGCTTTTAATGAAGACGTGGGTGTGTTCCGAGTTGCGGCCTCTCGAGGCGAGCCATGGCCCGCTCTTGACACCGCGCCACTCCGTCCACTTAGCTCTACTTGAAATATTTTTAAACACTCGACTTCCACCCACTCCGTCGCCTTTGTCCCGCTCCGTTATAAACACGTCCGATCGTTAGTCAACTAACCAAACAAACTATTCGGTTACCGCCTATCGCTTTGGAGGTCACGTGCCTTCGTACCACTGAGAACAACATGCCACGTTATTTACCTTCATGTCTTCCAAGAACTAATGACATTCTAATTAAGTCTCTTATATTACATTAACATCACTATTTGTGAATGACGCGTTGATAGATATTCAGTAGTTATATCACTATTCTCGTTGTAAGTCCTGTCTTAAAAATTCAGCAGGACTACCTACATGCATAACATGAGAAATAAAATGTCACAAAATCCAATATGAATTCTTGTGCAAAGTGTTTTATAAATCGACAATGATTTCAAACAAGACTATTCTTGTTGCTTACATTCGAATCCTCCACTAATACCTACTTGTTTCTTTTAAAGATAATGCACCCAGTTTACCGCACCCAGTTTACCCAAGAATTCAGAGTATTTTGACATTTTTTATTTACCAACAATCTGTCAACATATAAGTGACCAACTTAGTAGAACCCATCCTTAAGGTCCCTTATTCTTAAAGGAGAGTCGAACCCACATAATAGATACAGTTTCTTGGCTAGAGTGTTACCTTTTTCATTCAATTACACTACGTTAACGTTTAAATAGATTGAATAATTGTGATGGTTCAATTATACTTACTACAAAATTATCATTCACTATCAGCTCTATCAATGTACCTATTTAAGTAAGTATGTTCCATAGGTTTATTTACAATTTCATATTTAATTTACCTAATCTTACTAATGGGCACTTGTTGCCCAGCATTAAAAATCTACCTACATAAAACAAAAACATATCCACGCCCAGGCACTAATACGTACATATATCTGTATAAAGAGTAGATTTTGTATCCTTGATGAGGGTTAAGAGTAAAAATTATTTTTTAACTTTTTTTAGCTTTTTACTTTGGTCCCATTCTTCAGAAGTAGATAGGTATACCAACCAACGCTAAATCCAGATATCTGTACAGCAATCCTGAGGCAGACTGGCAAGCTGGCAACCCAACATCGAACAATCTGTAGCGTTAACGTAAATGGAGGCTATCCGTGTATTAGCATATAATCGGAGGCCTGCATGCGGCGGTGAGGGGTCAGGGTTCTCAGGGCAAATTGGAGGCCACGCCGGACCACCTGCTGAGCCACTATAATGAGCCAGTACGTAGGGACTGCCTTTATTAAACGCATTTATATATGGCACTGGTAATTACGTTTATGTATGTATGTATGTTGGCTACGTAAACATTTGTGTGGTAGTTATCGCCAAACCTACACCTTAAGGTTAAGAAGCGTTATTTGCTACACTAAGAAAAGATATACCTATTCATGATTGACGTCAAGTATATCATTCTAGTACATACATGTTTGTATAGCTAGGTATTACGACATAAAACATATAGTTTAGGTATAAGTTATAAATGTTAAAAGCTTTAATAATTGACCGATTGGGTTAAAGATATTATTAATTAAACACAGTTAGGACCCGGTTAGTTTAATTAGGACCCGGCAAAACGGTACGGTTAAGATTTTTTACTTCCGTAACTAAATTCCCAAAACAACCAATTCTCTAAAACAATCATTCACCTAATGAACTCTGAAGAATTTACATATAAAGATAATTGGGAATTAACAACATGCTAAATTCGTGCACATCAGATTTTCCGACGTAACTAAGATTAAAAATAAATAAAAGATGCAAACTTGGCTTTTCCGCACCTGTGCGTCCTAACGAAGTAGACAGCGTGATACAATCGCACCCCTATACATCAAAGTTCTACGTAGATATCGTAAATGGAGGATCGTTATTAATACGCCAATTTTACGGTCGCTTTTTACGTCCACCACATTCTCGCTCGCTCACCTACACTTCCGTGAAACGGAGCGTTTATTGAGTTGTACGGCCGCTTTACGACCCATCCGACGCGAATAGTTGCAGGCACATAAACCGCGAAGATATTCCTAAAAATCGAGACCTCATATTAGTGCATGCAAAATGGCGGCCATATAAGAAACAATTACAGTAAGCAGACCGGTAGTGGGTAACGTAGAGCCCCGTCAGCGCCGATCAGCGATCATTACAAAGTAACGTTTTAACGCTCGCTTAGACGATGTGAACGAATCACGGGCTGTTATTTAAATCGCCGAGACTCTAGGAGTAATTTAACCCGGAGAAAAACTGGTTTGGGGGGGAAATTCGCGCGCTATCTCATCTGCGAGATCGTCGTACACGACGGATCGATTCGCTCGCTTAATAGCTCGCCGCGAATATAATAAATAAGGTGGGTACATAAGCGTGGTCACCGCTCGCAGCCGCGAGTGCAATTTTCGCGCGCGCATGACCTCGGACGATCGCCGACGACGCGGGAACGCAGCCTTTAAAAGGTTCGAGCGAAATGAGTGCCCCGAGACCGCTAGTAATACTAAAATGCATCTCTGCGCACTCGAGCGGCGAGCTTTGACTCTCGAGAAACGTAGATTAAGATTAAGACTGGCACGGGAACCAGGTTCTAAGTACCGGGCGGTTGAGGTCGGATCGGGTTCTAGTGGACGCGGCGGTTAGGACGTTCGGCTCCGCGGTGAACGCTAACGAACAACGATTCCCACTCTAATTTGCGGACATGGCGAGCGATCGATCTCATTGGATTTTTGAAAAAGGAACCCGAAGGCACCTTATGAGCCGAGGCACAAATTGAGCAATTTCGTGCTCGCCCGCTTGCGCTCACGTATCGCCCTCAAGCCATCTCTGTCCGCTTCTAATTTCGCGTCTCGAGCCGATTGGAATGGAGTATATTAAAAATTAGTTGCTTGTTCAAGTGTAGTCTTAAGCGGCGGTAATTATGCAGAGATCACCCGATCGCCTCGTCTGGCCCGTGAGCCTTCGCAGCTTAATCTATTTTACCTCCGTCGTGTGAGAGCCACCTGCTGAAATGCCTATCTAGAATACCTATTTAACCTAACGATCGCCAACACATAAGCCCATTTTGTAAAGCCCATTACAAAACAAAACGACCGATAAAAACGTTACACAACTCCGAGAACCACTTACTCCTTTAGATTAACTATTACATAAAGATGGAATTCTAATTAAACCTGGGAGGGATAATTACCCACGGTAATTATTATGGGATTGTCTTATCTTAATGGGAGCGTTTTTAACATAATTGAATGTATTTGCAAACGCAATTGGCATCAATATTCAGCAGCCGTCAAGTAATTTCTCATTGGGATACTTATGCTATTATTAATTCGACATCAATAAACAGATAACAACTTCGGTGCCTAATGAACAAGATTGCGCGGCGACGGCCTATACGAAAGTGGCACCATTATTGTCTAATTATAATAAGTATTGCTCTTATTAGAAAATTATTTATGGGAAAATCATCCAGAGAGCGGGCAACCCTGATTTCGTTCCGTGCATCGCTTGCCTAAACAGGCATTCCAACGCGCCCGGTCACCATAGCAACCGCCGCACTTCCAACCCGTCCAGAACTCCTCCCGCCGCAAACGACCATCGTCCTTATTCTCATGAAACGAGAGCGTAATATCCCATCCGCCGCCAAATGAAGTTATAACGTTCCGTTACAGTACGCCACAATCGTCAATACGCAATCATAACAATGAAACTGCGACCTTAATATCTACAAGTAAAGTGCCATTTCGAACGTGCAAATGACTTAAGAATAGCGAC
>DWJQ01000145.1:0-17794 GCA_018248915.1 Hesperia meskei straton | reverse complement strand
GCATCAGTATCGATCCCTAATCACCCCCTGATAGTTATTTTGGAAATATATTTAATGTACAGAATTGACCTCTCCACGGATTTATTATAAGTATAGATATAGATTACTCAAGGTTACGTAGCTACTAAGTACTAAATGAAAAGTTCAAATTAGAGTATATCTTGATTATAATTAGCTTGCTTAACAAAATCAAAAGCACCTTAATAATATCACTTCATTACGTATTCCTGCTCTTTGAATAATGCTACTTAAATTAATAGTAATAAAGTAAAGAGTTGAATGTTACCAAAAAATAGCCTAGGTGGCTTCACTCTTCTATATGCTGTTTACAGAAGGAGGTTCAATTCCTGAACATTTTCACATTATATTTCGCGACAGAAGTGACGTCGTCGCTTCGATAATACTTACTTATAGCTATACGCTAATAGCCCCCACAAGGATTCCCTGAGTCAGGGGTGCCGTAGACAAAATACGAGACAAGAATAATAATATCATTACTAGCATAAATAATGTACATACTTACCTTGCTGAGTAGGTACCTGCTAAAAGGAAAAATGTATCAAACGCAATCATTGTTTAAAGTAGAACAAATTGCTGACTTTGATTTTCCTTATATATATTTATTATATTACACTATTAACCCTCAACAACTATAAAAGTAACCTGTTCTCGTTTCGATAAACATGTACATGCGTAACTTCGCAACTAATTTATCATTTTGTTAATAATCTTAATTGCAACAATTATACAAGTAAAAATCCAGGCAACTTTTTGTAATTTGCTTCCAAGATCAATTTAATTTGTTGACGATGATGTCAACTACAGACATCACCGATGCATCGCCGACTAAGGAAAACAAGAAAAAAAAGAATCTCTCCAGCTTCCAACTACAACGAGACAATTGTCCAATGAATAAACACCCAGCTTTATTAAGTCAAAAATATATTAAAGCCTTTCAGCCTTTCATATTCTACACACAAGCGTCTATGAAATCGAGTGAAGTAAAGGTCTCCTCAGTAATTAGGCGCCGGTGTCCTGTTGGTCCGGTCATAAATCACCGTAAATTATGGTAAACACTGGTAATGAGGCTGTGTTCCAAGCCTGATCGCCTTTTTTACCTGATGCCCATGAAATTACCTGTCCAAAGATCCGTTACGGTGTAATCTGACAGATTATCTGTCATTAGTGCATCTAACTAAGTATTACTCAATTTAGAAAGTAAAGTTCTCGTTTTGAGTGGTCTGATGGTGAGTGGTCAGGTGGTCCCCGTCACTTAAAACTAGTTCTGCGTGGAGTAACCTCAGTAGGTATCTAAAATATTTTTTTATTCTTGTTCCGGAACAATTTATCAATATGAAATACATATTTGGTCAATACTCTTTAGCATGTCATTTGTTGAATGTACCTCTGTTTCGTGGATTAATCCATTGAATTCCACGAAGTGAACGTATTATGAAATTTAATAATGTCATGAATTCATGACGTCAGAAGCTGAAGAGAATCATCATCGAGGTGATGAAAGGCGAAAAAAATTGCTCAGCACAATTTATAGTACTGTAAAATTCATAGCTAGATCAAAAACTTACTAAGCTCTTTTCGTCCTTCAAATGGTCTAGAGGACATTTTAGCCTTAATAAAAGTAACTTTGTAGAAACTTTCGTACGATCGTCGACATACCCGGCTTAACCGGTCATTCCCCGATGACCCGGGCAAGGACCCGGATAAGGAGCCGGGAAAGATTGTCAACCGTCAAAACCCTCGGGCAAACCCTTTTGAAACGTGGTCGAGTTTTTCTTACTCCCTGAGGCAACTTTAGAAACAAGCTGAGTGTATGCGTTACAAGAAATCCTTTTTTGTTTGTCAGTGTCTCTTATAACGAAGGAAGTTCTATTTTCGACGCCTATATATTTTTATGTACGTGTACTTCTCTGTCATTTATTTGTTAACTGTTTTTTTATTCGGTAAAACGTAGGTATTTTTGAAGGGAGAAAGAACGGGATCACTCATTGCCACCAAGTTAGGATCTGATAATGGAATCTCAGGAAAATCGAGGGAAGTCCTCGACTTAGGTACATGCATAGTTTCGTGACCTGTGAATGATGTAATTACTTGTCTATGTACATATATTGTAGCAAATTGAATTTTGTAGAAATTATGTTTAGTCTTTTTTTCCTATGTTAATCATCCTGTTACATTTAGTCACCCAGTTTTATAATCAGCAATTAAAAAGAAATACCTAAATCATATTTGAAGTGCTTATTATCTTGATATGAAGTGGTCATAAGTTGATAGCATTATAGATAGCGATCGACAATACTAATAATGAGTTTTTATGTAAGTGGTATGACGCGTTTGCTTTCACGCAGCTTTTTGTCGAGTTCTGGATTATTATGTTTTTACGATAAAATATTGTGTAATTAATGCACGAGGAAGTGAATACCTAAAGTTAAAAAGTGTTTACGTATTTCAATTGCAGTTATCATACGTACCAACTAACTGGCCAACTAACTTTCTTAATAACACCCATTTTTACTTCAGGAAATGGAGTCAAGCATACCGACCATATCGGAAGGAATAAAAGGTTATGTGGGATTGTCACCGCTGGCGCTGTACGAATAGCAGTGACCTACCTACTAAAACCTGAAGGTGAAGACGCTGCCGCATAGTGTCGGGAGCGTGTGCTACTCTCGCTCCATGGTCCCGGCGCGGCGGCGGCCTCAGCACGGGGCGCTCTACAAAGTAGAGCGTCCCCTCCGTAATTTTTTAAGAAGGTTTTTTTTCTGCCCCTTTTTTAACGAAGTTCTCTTGCTCAAGGCGTAAACGCCTCCACCACGGGGATTTTTAACCCCCAAGATCCATCCACAGTACCCTCTGCTAATTATGGTGAGGAGTGGAGGATCCTGTCACAAGCTGGCAGCTTGATCGTTGTCTGAGCTGTAGAAGTGTCCTTGAAAGTTACCCGAGGGTTATGTGAGATTTTAACCAACTAAACTCCCTCCCATTACTTACTGGCGCAAAGAAGGTTCCCGGACCGAAAGGACATCTGACGGTGAGTATTTACCATGAGGAACATACAATACTTCGATATCTTAAAAAAATATTTAATTCTACTTATGTACAGCATGTACGAGCTTTAAACAGGTAAGGTAAATGCACGGGTAAATGTGTCTACGACAGATAAGCCATCGACCGAAATGTAGGACGCCCTTTATATTCCTTCGGTCGAATAGTCCTTATGACTGAAAAAACTTTGTAGCTCGTAGCAACGACCCTTGACGAGATTGAGGTTTGTGAATCACCGAAAGTTTGTGATAATATTCATTGGTTGGACATTGATTGAATGCTTTCTCCCTGGAGGTGTTTCGGTGGTAGGACTTCATATAAGGATTATATTAACCGTACTAGTAAAGAAAACAAACCAAGTAGGAAATTATAAGCCATATTAGGAAATTGTTAGGAGTGATTATTTAAAGAGATATAGGTAACTATTTTATATACGAGTATATAGTATTACAAGCATCTTTTGGCGCAAGGGTGACAGTGACAGTGCTTTACAGGTAAGGCAAACTGTAAGGCGCTGTCACTGTTACAGTTTGCCTTACCTGTGGCGCTGTCTCTGTCACCCACGCGCCAAAAGATGCTTGTATGTAGGACTGTATAAACCGATTGAATTAAAACAAGCTTGTCAATCACACGTGCTTTATCATAGGCTTGGAGAGCTAGTGTTTAACTAGCGTTTGTGCGCGATGCACTTAAAATGAATTCCATATCGAACGTTACCGCAGTGTAGGTCTCTTTGGTGTAACTCGTGTTTATGAGTAATTTCACCACTTGCAATGAACATGAAAAATCTGAAATTCTATCAGATTTCTCGAAGATGTGAAGCTTGCAATATACCTAAATTTATTGAACGATGATGTATAAATCAAAAATACATGTTAAACAATGTCACACAAATGTTATGTAGATATATAATATTTCCGGATGTATACTTTAGGTTTAATTTTAGACTTGGTCATTGGTGGACGTTGAACTTTATATCCTGCCTCATCTTTAAACCAAAAGTAAATAAAAAATCTCGCAAACCATGAGGAGTTCCGTAGGCTAAAAACAAAGCTCAGCTTGGCTTAGCTTGGCTACAACCCACAATGGCTCAATACTGCGCAGGGGTCTCTACTAATTACTGAGGAGGCCTAAAGCATACTCTACCAAGACGCTCCACGCTGCTGTAAGGTATGACTTTGGCTCAAATAAATCACTGCTATATTTTTAATCGCTTTGACCCCTGGCTGTTGCTACTTACCTATAAACATTATTTCTTATGACAATCCTAAAGATCAATTTTCATAGTATCTGCTTAAAAAGCGATGAAACTTCTAAGAAATAATCTACCACTATTTTAAATCCTTAAGTTCTGTTGTTAGCGGCTTAGCGGACGTCTGTTAGGTACCTACATACTTTTTAGCTGCTGGCAAAATTCACCTTCATTTGTAAAGCAATTTCGATATTACGAAATACATACCTAAGTCTTTTCGCTTTTCTATACTTATGTAGATACAAGATTGACCATACCAAATTAGGCTTCAACTCTTATTTAAACTACGGAACCCCAAAAAGAGTCCGTAATGAGTAACAAACAGGCGCCGTTGGTCATTAATCGTGTCGTGGGAGATTAATTTGTCTACCGAATCTCCTGACTCACTGTCTGTATTCTTTATAACTGCTTAATTTGGACTACTCTGACTCAAGCATAGGCATACGTCATCGAGGGTAAACCTACGTAGTTTTACAGTTATTTTTACAGGTTGTAATAAATAAACAAAAAAGTAATAAATCAATAGAAGCATAGGTTAATTGATGTAACTAGGACATAAAGAACTATGTTTTATAGTGATCGATGCTAAAACTGTTTTCTAGACAATTTCAAGATTTTTTTTATTGATGCTTATTACGAGTATAAACTTATATCCCCACAATTAGTTTAATTATTCCTGTTCTTAGCCTGGGTGTGTATTCTTGTCTGTGTATGTTGACCATGTTGAGTATAATCGCGGTGAATGCCCAATGGTTGGATAAGCATTCGGCCCTCCTATCCGGGAGTCCAGGTTCGAAGCCCAGGGCATGCACTTCTGAGTTTTCAGGATTCTACACGCGTATTAGCATTTAGGCATTGTTCATACCAAACGTATTGTCGGTCGCTGACTGTGAGCGCGCGTTACGCAGTTCACCACACCGAACCGATCATACACAAACTGAGTACACGTTCATATTGGGGCTGACAGTAAGCATACTCACAGTCAGCGACCGACAATACGTTTGATATGAACAATGCCTAAGGTGGATGAAATCCGCTATTACGACCTCGTCAATTTTGTGATACGTTATGATCATAATATACGATCAGTTCGTAAGTTCTATTCTTAATAAAATTAATTAGTATGTAGATAATCACTTACAGTTATATTAAACCGAATAATTACACATCAGATAAAAGCGCCTCAAATTCAATTATTGTCATTATAATTAATACCTAATAATTTGTTCTGATTCATTTAACTTATTAATGTAATAGGTACCTAAGTATATCGTTATGCAAACTATAGAATCGAACTATAGGAAGTAGGTAAACAGTCATTTCCTGCGCTTCATAATTAAGATATTATCATTTAATTATCATAATAGTTCAAGTTTATATTTATCTTAAAGACTTATTGTGTTCATAGTTTATTTAGAAGCTATTTATGTACCAGTTATAATGGCATAGTATACTTAAGTGTAATGTATTAGGTATTATTAAGGCATAATATTCATAAAGAGATTTTGCAGGATTTACTACCTATTGTAATGAAAATAATCAAGGTTGCAGTCACATCTCGCTATGGTCATCAACGTAATTCAGAACTGTCCCACTGATGGAAAGGGTCTCCTACTCACAACGATAGGAATACTGGAAATACTGAACAAATCATAATATTACTTATATCGGTTGATAGGCAGCATTATGGTTATGGTGCATTTCTGAGCTGAATGTCGGAAAAATACTGAACAAATACATGAAAAATATTTAATTCGGGTACGGAAAGACAAGTTATGTTCTTCCATAGAACTTCTTCCATGCCCTTCATAGAAATACATACAATGCATTATCGATTTTTAATATCACGACATCCTGAGATTCGTGAGCTCAGAATGCTAAGTGGCCACTGGAACCAATGGTCACAAGACCAGAAATCTCCTCAACAATTTTAACATCACAGTGAGATACTATAGGTATCTAACTTGGATTCAAGTAGGAGATTTTTAGGTACACAACATAATATACTAACGATTACAGGTGCACATGTGTACATGTACACTTGTACAACACTGTACATGTGTACGTACATGTGTACGACTCAAGGTGGAATCCCTAAGATGGTACACATGACATGTGTAGGTGTAGGTACATTGTATTATGCTTATTTTGGTATAGGACACTGTACAGGTACACGTACATGAATAGTAAGTACCAATACAATCGTTTCGAGTGATTGTACGAATGTACGAATATTGCGCAGTCATTGAAATACCGCAGTCGTCTAGTCCAAATATTGAACATTGTATTGTTTACAATGGATTTTTGCTTCACTCTAACGGTTTATTCTAAATTTAAAACGAAACCACAAATGATGACTGTATTAAGATAGAGACAGTCTTTGTGTATTCAAAACAGTATTTATTAGGGATCCGTTCGTGAGGGAAAAAAATGAGATCCGAGAACCCCCTGTGGTTCTTATATTGTTCCTATAAACTATGAACAATTTCTTCGTTCTCATTATGTCAGTTTATCAGCCTGTGAGCAATATACCTATTAATTTGTTAGTAAATAGTAAAAACAATAAAAATTGTAAATATGAAAAAAGTAAATAAATGTAAAAAGACGCCAATTTTTTTATATAATCACGAAAACTACATAATAGATCAACTTAAAACATCACAAGTTTAGGTTCTGACGTTTGCCAATATTTTAAAATCCATCTCAAGATAGTTAAAACGACTAAAAACGAGGCTGAACATTACTAATAGAGGTTTAAACACCATAGTATTGGCGTACGTGGGTGGGCCAGCGTGCGAAATGACAATAAAATGCGGTTACAGACACACACATATACATTGTACACTAATGAAATGTATTGAGTGCTGATGACAAACACAAATATTATACCTAATAAATACTGCAGAAAAGCATACAAGAATATTTCTCTCATTAGTAACTGGCAAACGAGCTTACTTCCCACAAGTTGGTTAGAAAGTAACATCATATTATATCGTAAATGCCAGCACACCAATAAACTAGCCTTCTGATCTGACGGTAAGTGGTCACCATTGCCTACGGACAATAGTAACTCGAGAAGCATCACTGATATGTAACTGGCCAAGAGAGGAGAAAATAACACTTCAGTTCAGACTCATAGCACCCCACTAGAATTCCCTGTCTGGTGGATATCATGGACAACACACAAAAAGAACACACCCAGACCGTAAACGGAAATTTTATCTCATCATTCAAATTTCCACCCCGCTGAGAATCGAACCCAGGACCCTTGGAACAGTGATGCGGCGTTAACCATTGCGCCATTCGGGTCGTCAAGAAAAAAGAAACACTGAATCTCAAGCACTTCATTGCAGAGCTCAGAGAGCCTATGCACTGCTGAGTCCATCCAGGTGTTTACATCAAAGGTCACACGACTGAAAGACGTTAAAAACTAGCTACCGTTGGACATCGTGACGTCAACAAAAAATCTATTAATTCCTTTTGTTATCCTCACCCTTTCTCCAATTGTGTGGAGCTTGTACAGAGATTATCCTACAATTAGACCCCTTCTCCTAGACAACAGGATAGTACCCTTGTCCGATCATGTACAGCCAATAATAGTCTTTATTTAAACAAGCTTTAGCGTAGTTTTCCTTTGCACAACTTTAGAAAATCTTGCTGTAGTCCAACAAGTTCTCATAGATCGTTAATAGGATAATTGAGAAGCATATTGTGTTTAAATCAATGCACAAAGGTTTCGGGAACTGTCCGTACATATGTATTTATAGTTTTTGGTGTGCGTTACATGGACTACCGTATGTCAAAGGCAACTTTTACCGGTTTTATTCGAAATTTCATTACAGTGGTACGGATTAACTTCAGTCCTTCGACAGAGCCCCTTAAAGGATTAAAGATTCCTGGTTCTTAATAACTGTATCGGAAATTATGAATGATCATTTGAGTTGAAATGTCGTTCTAATTATATGGAATTTATAAGTGCCCACCAGAGCCACCGTAAGCGGGCGGGCAAGGCGTGTACCGCACGCGAGTGGCACATCCATTGGGAGGTTGTTAGGTCGTTTTTATTAGTAACAGAATAGTCATATTTTGTAGAATAACCACTCCCCACTTAGAACAAAATTACCTGTGGTCACAGTTCAATTGCGGTTGTAACCAAAATTTACTCACGGAATTTTAAGTTGTTGCCATCAAACTGCAATGTACCTTAATTACAGGGGCGGAAAGCCGGAATGTGTGTGGGATGAAATAATAACGAATTCCATATCGATCGCAAATTATAACTGTACCTACACTCCATCATTGCCACTGAAATGTGGAGGTAAAACCCAATCCTCCCATACTCATGCATGGCGTAAGTGTCCTTGACCCCTCGAAAGTACCGTTACATCACGTGGACCGTATACGTGTTATTAAGGGACCATAAAAGTCTTAAGACAACTCCTTATCGGTCGTGGGAATTTATGTAAGTGGGTCAAAAATTCTATAAACGGACGTTTCTATGACATTGACTCTTGTTCTTATTTCAAGAGTAAACAAATTCCATTGATTACGATACTACTAAAAATGATTATAATAGGCATAGGTACCTCATTAAACAAAACAAGGGATACAAATTAAGTTTCTCGGGATACCTAATAAATATCCTAATAAAACTTCTTTTTTAATTTCAGCGCTTCACTTATGTCTTAATGTTGTTAAGCGAAACATAGTTTTTAGATAGATACTTACTTTGACATTGTTAAAAAATAGCGCTCCATGCTATAAATTCACTTTCCATTTTTTTCCTTATAATTTTCAAAGATAAAGGCATCAGCGAAGCGTTACCGAACACGAAGAAATCCTTTTATTACTGGCTCTTCTACATTAATAATCTTGAAACATAATATATACCAACAATTACTAAATGTATTACAAACAACAACTAACAGAACTATCACTAACAATCCTTGTCCCAGTTTACATACGATTTTCTGTTCTATGTCGATCACAATTATCATTGGCGACAGCGGAAGGTGCGGCTGAAGCTTGTTCGTTTGCTAATATAAATTCCGAAAAAATACTTACCGCTGAAAACTAAATAATTTTAAACTTAAAATATCTTACTTACCTCATTGCAAATAGTGCTCCTACACATATTATTATGATACGGATACAAATTAGGTATGCACTATACGGACTTTTTCCGCCGCTATTTTGATCAGCGCTGTTTAACTACCTAGAAATTTTAATATAAAGATACCAAGAGAAATACAAAAAGAATAACATATATAATATCTACATATTATTATGTTGTTTTAATTTAATCGACCGTTAGGGTTCTTCAATCATTACATTGATCCGATGCGGGTGTCCCACCAGATGTCAGGACAGGAAGCAACGCTCTTAATTGACGATATCTGAACCCCAATCGTAGGGACAGGGTCCCTGTATGTCAAACATTCGAACAAATGGGGGCGTCATTAAAACCCATTCAATGTAGAGCTTTTAGAATATTTATTATAACCGTTATTAAACAGCAATCTGTTTGGGAATAATATGAAGGTAGAGTATTTCTGTTCTTATTGCTAATTAATAAATTTACTTTAAAATGAACTCATCGCGGACTCTACACTATTTATTTATTATAATGTAGGTCAAAATCAAAAATCTAAATCAATTACTATGGAGTGTTATTTTTTTATTTATGAATAAATTAAAGTAAAACAAACCCTAATTTTAAATCAAACTTATCACAATTCGATAGTGAGTAGGTAGGTACTACATCCAAATCCGTTAAGCAGTTTCTGAAATTAGCGCGTTCAGAACGACATAATACCTGCCTGGCTGTTTGCCTAACAAAAAACCGACATAATAATTATGTATAAACAAAAATTCTGAAAATCATTGTTTTAGAATTTTAGATTTAGAATGCACAAAAAAATCCCAATTATAGTTTTTTCACATAATATCTCCATAAAGATTTAGACATCAATTAGTTACAAAATTGTATATACATATTTATAGATGAGCTGATATACCTACCCTACAAATCGTTATCACCGTAACCAACACGACCAACGTAACTATAATAGCGATTATTTTACCATCCCTTCACTTTCAGAACGAATCGCTTACTCGAGTAACTCAATCGATCGTATAAAAACTCATTGCTCGCTAACCACAACATAACTGACCTTATCTGACGACCTTGTGAGCGGCCAACGTTGAGGCCTGTGGCCAGTCACTCGAACGTGACTCACTGACCAGTGCACTCGTTGGTTGAGTGGCCAATTATCATGCCCTGTTGGGTTTAACCGTAGGTGTTGTTGTAACCAGGTTTTAATGTTGAAAAAGACCTTAAATAAAAATGGGTACGATTTTGAATTATTGGGTGCACACGATTAAAATTAGTTTTCCGGTTTATCGATATTGGTATTTGAAAATATATTATAATATACCATGTGCAGATTGGCGACTTCACACGCCTTCTATGAAGTTCTCAACTTTATAGAGATCTCTCAGGCATACAAGTTACGTTGTGCTGTGTTGTTTTCCTTCCCGAATTCAGAAGCAAGTGATAATTTAATTCAATCAATTATACCTAATTCGCATTTTTTTAATTAGAGTCGCGCTCGTGTAAGTGTTTTGATCCGGGGCGCCCCGAGTCCAATATTCAAAGCCATCATTGCATATACTTATAATAGAGTGAACTTTGCTGAACGCCAAATACTACCTAAAATAACATAAGATTCCTCCAGTTGATAATAATTAATCGAACCAGACGTTACTTTGCGGAATTCCATTATAACAGATCAAAGGTTAATCTACTTACTTTGCAACAATCCTCGAGCAATATAAATAATGCTACTTGCATGCTATGCTATGGTGCTACTTGCACCTCCCTCCCTTTCACATAGGAACATGCAATGAATAGATAAATGCAGTGAATAAGTAGGCGATACCTACTAGGTATTATATCTATGGTTGAACTTTCACAGAAAAAAAGCTCTCCGATTTTACTTTTAATTCAACATGTCTTCAGATTAAATCCCTCTCCAAATCCCCGCTTTATACCCCGCCCGGCGCCGCTCGCATTGTCCGTGCCCGCCGTATCCTTTGTCAGTTTTTTACAAAGATTGAATTACGGGTTGTGAGGGTGAAGACCATTCGTCACAGCCGCATTCCAAGTAGTCATTTGGTGGCATCAAACTTATCTTCCTTGTGTTAGAACAGGATAGGTTGTCTGTGATTCTTTTTGTAAAATATGGCCAAGTTCAATTTCTGTAAACTTAAGGCTATAGTTACTATGCTTAAAAATGGAGGATTATCTAAAGGCAAAATGTAAAATAAAGTTATGTCTGTACGTAGGCGATAATTTGAGTAAAAAATATAAAGTCCAATAGTTTCGCAGTTGTATTCCTGGAGATATACTCGTTACTTCAGAACTGGTGCATGTTTCATGTAAATATGCTGCTTAGAACCTGTGATGTAAATAAGAGTGACATAGTAATAAATTATACTAGCTCAGATGCAACACAAAATTGATGTTTATGTTAACTAATATAAAAAACAAATGTAGCCTACATAATAATTTCGTAATTATTTATTTAGATACTTAGTTCATTCAGTGATTGTAGATTTTAATACAATTTTAAATCTAACTCTTTCAGATTATTTCCCAGACTAAATACTAGGTTGTTTATAATATTACACGCTACTTACTCCAATAAACCACTTATACAACACCTTTACATTTTTAACTAACATATTTAGATACTTATTAAAAACATTTTATGGATTTAGAAGTCACTTGGATTTCAGACGGAAACACAACTTGGCGCGATTCACTACCGAGCCCCGTACAATCTGTCGGGTACCTTCCGTATGAATCGGATCATATTCACAATGCTCTATTCACTCGGATGAATGGCGGTCAGCGAGGAACCCAACACCAGAAGCGTAGCTCCACTGAACAACTCACACTTGCATCCGTAAACTTGTTTTAGCTTGTTTACATTGTGTATTGACGTATAAGTATAGTATAAGTTAATTTTTAATTTTATATTCACCAGCATCATTTCAAATTCAACAACATGGTACTCGAACCCGACCTCCGAGTAGGAGGCCGAATTCTTAATCACTAGGGTAGGTATCACAGCTTTACTACGTTTATACTACTTTATTTTCGTGTACACCAATATAAATAAATAACACCTCATACTCATAGCCCTTCATTAGGATTCCCTGTGTTGTGGTTGCCATAAACAACACAGAGAGACAAGGACAAGCACCCAGAAGAGATTCGAACCCTGGACCATAACCACTGGGCTGAACAGGTCATCAAATTTTGAGTAATGATTAAAATGCATTAATTAACGACATATTTTACGGTGTTCTTCATATCAATAAAAATTATTTTACTAATCCACCCTGCCAGAGAGTTACAAAACAACAAGTTACAATACAAATATAAATTTATTTATGTTATTTTAACGACGTGTATTAAAAATGATAAACAATACAACTTTCCTTTTATTCTATCTTTTTATTTCGAAGACAAGTAATTTATGTCTAAATTCATAGAAATCCAGCTAGGTTTTACAAAACGCCTTACGATAGAAATTAAAAGCTCACGCCCCTTCCAGTTTTACAGTGAGACGTACATTACGTACAAAAATCTCATCATAAAAAATAACAGTAATTAGTAAACACAGTTACATAGCCAATGACCGGTGAATATGAAAAACAGAATGTTACATTTACATTGTATTCGTAACATACGTGGGACTGTCAATGAGTTCTCATCACATAAGGATATTTGAACTGGTAACAAAACGGTAGCCTTAATTAATGGTAAAGTTACGACAGTTTTACACTTAAACCACAATGGTCTATGATTCTATGTCATATTGTTAGATGTTAAACGAATTCTAATGACTGTCTCATTGTCCGAGATGCGACAGTCTAGTTGAAATATTTATATTGTGGCCATTAAACGTCGTTTGCAATTTTGTAAACGAGTTTTTGATATGCTGGTTGGTTGCATTGGTAAGTTCTGTGATGCACATTTTGTTTTGTTAGGTACCTAATGAAAATCTATTATTTGGAAAACTATTTGTTGTAAGTACCTAATACCTATTAATTGCAGTAGGCATGTATGTACATTGTACTCGTACCTACCTATATCATTAAATTAAATCTCGAACTTTAGTGTCTTTGTCCTTTTGTGGAGTCCATAGTACCCACCCAACTCACGAAATCCTAGTAGGTGTAGGTACCTACATATGTGACTATGGGTGTGTTAAGTTTTCCTTGATTTTATGCAATACAATAATTATCAGTTACTACATACAGATATTTCTCTCCTTAGGTATTTACTCTTCGGACCAAACCTTAAATTTTCAAACAAAGTCTCTTATTTTGTTTATTTTTCTACTTATTTTTTTCTAGTTAAGCTAAACTGTTCTCAATTAAATATCAAACTTGTTCTAACACATTAGCCACACAAATTAAATATTTAAAATGATTCATTACGCAAATATGCTCAACAGAATCTATTTATCTGACGCATTTGTTTTATCATTTTCGGAAGCACATCAAGAATTTTATCTATGTAGTCAAGGAAGCCGGCATTCCACTTTCATTTGTAAGTCTTCTAACAATAGCTGTATACAATAGGTGGAGTCGTATTTATTATATTTGTATTGTTATATAACAATATACCATAACATAAAATACTTGCACTACTTTAAATATTGGTTTCGGGCCGGCATTTGTGCTTAGGTAGGTATTCTATGTATAAAGTAGTTTTTTTACATCTTGGTTAAAAATTTAAGGATTCAACCCTTCAACGACACGATTCTTTCCTCAGAACGGAGACCTAGAGCATGCTTTACCTGGTGTTCAAGTGTGGATTGGTGGAGTTAGTGAGCAAGTTTCTTCCTACATGGCTTAAAACGATAATAATCGGGACTGACACCTTTACAAAAGGTGAGAATGTATGGATGTATTTGGAGGTGCCCAAATCTTTTTTCTCAATCGATCACTTCAGATCGATATAACCCACCGGGCTATGAGCGTTTCATGCTACCTGGTGTTTGACATCCTACGTGTGATCTAACTATGATACGGGTACTCACGATAAGTATATACTTACTTATGATTCAAATTAGTGTGATTTTTAATTTTTAAGTTGTCGCACATGTGTGGCAGCGGAAGGTAAAGCTGCATGCTAGTTTGCTGCCTAAATTCCATGAAATAAACTTGTATTTTGTACTCGAATATTTCGACCCAGGTGCACGAATCGTGGTTACATGCTTTGGGTAGGTCGTGGTCGACATGGTTGTAAATTGTGTATTCAGAAGATCAAAATCTAAAATCTAACTAATCGACAGTGACACATGTAAAATCCGCGTTCACAGGGTTAAAATAAATGTTACGTCTCTACTTTTCCGTATGTGTTAAGAAGTATTAGCGAGTAAATAATTTTTAAGTTGGGAAATGTGTCCAAAATCTTAAATACGTGTGTTTCAGCCACGTCCTACAAGACTTCCTCGAGAGGTGCTTAATGATCGCTGTTTTTTAATGTTCAATGGTGTAACACTGTGATGTAACTGGACCAGGATGTCACACAGCAACCTTTACTGATAATCCTTTCGCAAATTGGACTTACTCATCTGCAAGCGAACAATACGTGGGCAGGGCTGTTAGGTAAGTCACGTGACATCAAGCTGCAACACAGATAATAGCAACAATGAGTAAGCGTTGCCAGAAACATTTTGCAAGAGAACGTTCTTTACAACATAATGTAGCGAAGGACACGACGTGAGTTGTAAGTTGTGCCTCGACCTTTGCGGCGCTGAGTGACATTTCGCCTGTTTATCATCGAAAACTGCTTCGTACTTGCTGTTAGAATCTGCTAAATGTAACGGGGGTACTTTATACCTCTACTAAGGCAACAGGGAGGAGCAGGATCAATAGGCAATGGTTAAATGAGATATGGTGAGGCCAGATATGTTGTGTAGAGTTCAGTTAGGTCTTACAAAGTTTTGGCCAGTATCCAACTTCACTGGCCAAAAAGCACGGCATATTCGAAAGTAGGCAAATTTTTAATTAAATCAAGGGAAGAGGCCTTGATGTTGGCAAATTGTGATTGAGTAAAATGATTTAAAAATATTCAAACCTCCCGTTATTAAATTATATTTATAATCTGTTTATAACGGTTATAATGTTGTGTCTACAATGCTGTACCTAATGGTAGTATCTCTGAATCCATTGTATCGTGTTTTCATTGTATTGAATAGCTGAGAGTAATTAATATCTACACAATACTGTTTTTCATTTAATTAATTTGACCATAGTTTTCCTTTATTTAAAAAGTTATATCAGTTTAAAGAGATACTAGAAGCCTGTCTCGGCTTCGCCTGCGTTTAACACTGATCTATACTTCTCTAACCGGTTTTTATTTACGAGATTACCATGATAGATTGGTGTACCTATGTATATGTATACCTACTATCATCCATTGTGCCTGTGGATTTCTGCGAAGTATTTTAATACTAATTTGATAACAATGGATTTCCGCGAAATAACCCCTGATACCATCAATTGTTTTTATGAATATTTAGTTAAGGTATTGATTCACCAGAGATAACACCACTAGCGTGATTCGTACCAGAGCAGTGAGGGCCATTTACTGTTTGCAATAAGAAACGAATTCATTCTCAAACAAAGCGTGACCTACAACAATAGCAATAGTTAAAATTGTCTCATGAACATTGTGCAAGAAACGCCGGCCACTTATAAAAGTTAAAATGGAGCAATACTTCTTAACTACCGGTGTACTTATGGACCATTAAAATAATGAAAGACAGCGTTAAAGATAATACATTTCATTTAATTTTATATTAGGTAAATCTATTACAATACTTTTAACAGTCTTAAAACAAACGACTTAGTGAGACGCGCGGCGATCTACGCCATAGTCTACATTATATCTACAGTATATACAACAAATTGTTCAAGCGCAAGTGAGGGATGCGAAGGCGCGCGGCACGGGGTTGGGTGGCACACTGTAGCGTTGCACGCTGGAGCAAGTACCCGCGCCGCGCGCCACTGCTTCGAAGAACTGCCTCAAATCACTGACCGACCTCGTCGGAGGCGCTTGCAGGTCGTGGAGAGACGCCGCACGACGCGGCGTCGTTTCGGTAACCGTTATCGGCCGAGCCAATTGTTCACTGCTCCGAGCCAGACTCCCACCGCTTTGGGACAACGATTCGAATAACGCACGCCGCTCTCGCACTGGAACATACTGAGAAATCGCTTCGTGCGCGTTCGGGGAACAAGATCTGGCGCGGTTTTCCACAGACGAGGTCTTCCGTCTCGCCGCCTCCATCGCATATCTTCCACGCTCGGCTCCACCTGCCGAACCTTCCCAACGCTTCAGATACCTGTGTCGACCTAATCCTGTTTCACCGAATCTCGTTGATCTCGGCAGGGTGTGATGAAGTGGCGGACTTGCATTTAGCTTGCTGCAATTGTCGCATTTAATGACCTTGGCTTTCCGAACCGGCGCATCTACTACGTCGATAGTCTTTAGAGCGTCGAGGGACAGTGAAAGGTCTAGGCTGCGATCGGACGATGAGTCGTAGTCGTCGTCTTCTACGACGATGCCCTCGTCTGTTGCGGCAGGCGAATGGTCTCTTCGAGGTATCGATGTTTCGGAAGAAGTGAGCAGCCTTCTTCGGGCTCTCGGCGGCGGTCTGGGAGGACACGCTGGAGTATCCTGCTGAGAGGACTCCTTCTTTGGTTCGCGATTTGAAGTATCTGCGGCGGACAACACGTCCAAAAACCGTACTTGTGGTAGCGGTGTCTGACCAAGTATTTCAACGCATAGAGCTCGCACCCACCTGGCGTATTCCGTCGCATTGCATGCCTGCAACAATAGAAAATAGGGTTACCGAAATGTAAACACACAATTTATGGCTTCATCCAGAACGAGTTGCTTTTGGTGGTAGTAATTTGAATATTTATAATAATAGTTAAACTGAAACAGCTTAACTCGCAAGGGGACAGTTAAGCTTTTGATCAGGAGTAGCTAGCATGACTATTATTTCTGATTACAATCACAGTAAAACCGCTTCTCCCATCTCAACATGTTCCCTTACGTGTCAACACCTTCGCATTCTAGCCCTTCTTATGGTAAATATACCCATCAAAAGGTCGTGAATTACAAAGGGCGATGATTTACGGGTGTTTTGCTTTATAGAAATCTATTAAACTGAGCGAATCGTGAGAAAGGCGGGTTTTGGAGGGGCCCAAAGTCTTGCAAGACGACGCTTTTTCTATTCACACACGTCTATAGAGGTTATATTACTGTTCACGTACATTACACAACAGCTGATCGTATCTATAGACTACTGATTTAAATAGTCCAACTCTACCGGTATCACGACAAAGTTTTTTAAGCAAAAGTTTTTTACTGTTGTACAATAGTGTCTA